>OX451398.1:20622235-20878050 GCA_949629135.1 Eremobia ochroleuca
AATGGAAGGGAATGACACCTGATTCTAAACTTAAAGATGTGCGTAAATAATGGAAAACGTCAGGTATTAAAAAGTGTACTCTTTCACTTATAAGAGACCGCAGCATTCACAATAAAGTTACAGTTACAACTAAGCTAACAAAGATAGGATACTAATAATACACTATTCTACAAAGTTTAAGGAACTTAGAGTATTTTTTTAAAATAATATATTATGACCTCCGTAAAGCATTAACGTCGGCTCTATATCGGCGTGGCATGCGGAGTATCAGGTGGTCCATCGTCACCTGTGGAACACTGATCCATACTCTGGAAAGATTTGCAACAAGCTCTTCTCCCGTGTTCAAATTTTGAAGAAAGTCACTGAATTCTATTCTCCCGAGCAAATCCCACGGCTGCTCTATGGGATTGAGATCAGCGGACTAAGCATGCCAGTCTAATAACGTGATATTGTTCTCGCAAATCATATTCATTACCAACCTAGCTGCGTCTGCACGCACATTATCTTGCATTAACATGAAGCCTTAGCCTTGGAGGGATGACCATAGGTTGTACATTCTCGTCACAAAATTGTTCCGCATTTAAATTGTCTCGTTTTAAAACTAGGTCCGTACGTATGAACTTCCTGTGAATTTTGGAGTTGACTCTGGTGACCAGGAACTCGCCAAATACGCACTCTTCTTGATTCGGGATGAAATCCAAAGCGACTCATCAGACAAAAGCACACGAGCCCACTGAGTGTCAGCGTAGTGCAAATGTGCGTTAGCCATTTTGAAAGCGGCCTTGCCTCTGAGTAGTGACCCTTTATATTCCTCGGTGACAGTCAGCAACATCTACTGTAGCCCTGTAACTTGTTTGCGTGTTGATAGCATTGGCAGTTTCACTTTGACTGCGCCCTGCTTCAAGCATACCCACAGCCCTTACAATCTCCCGCGTTTTAAGTCTGGCGCTAAACGCCCTCATTTGAAAGTTCCAATAGCAGCAGAAATGATTTCCACAAGAAATAAAATAAAAATACGGACAGTAATCTCTACTATCCTGTACTCCTCCAAGATAATACCCGCCCGCACAGAAGCTGGACAGTTACAGAATTATTAAAAGAACAAAAATATAAGGCTTTGGACACATCCCCCTTACTCGCCAGATTTAATGCCGTTAGACTGCGGCTGCTTTGGTGTATTAAAGAAGATGTTACGAGGAAACACGTGTGATGATTGGGAACAAATAATAAATTCACTAGAAAATATATTTACACTAAGTAAAGAAAATCAAAAGTTCAAAAGTGTACAGAAACTTCCAGAGCGTTGGTAGGCAGTAATGGACAGCGAGGGAGATTATGTATAAATGATTACAAAACTATTAAATAAAACTCTCTTGTATGTCAAATAAATGCGTTTTTTCTTACCACATATTTGGTGTCAACAATCTAATATTAGGTCATCCCACTTCCAGTGTCATATTTTTTCATTATTATTATTTTACAAAAACTGACTACTATACTATATAACCTTGTGACACTAATCAATAATCTCCACCACTATTAATCACTCGCTCCCAGACTGCTGGCAAATCTTGAACAACATTTAAAGTACCACTTTCATTTAATTCATCAATAATTCTTTAGTTTAATATCTAACTCCTTTTTGCTATTGTATCGAGTACCCGACAATTTCCTCTTCACATGGCCAAAACAATTGAAATCACAAGGATTCATATCCGGGGAATATGGCGGCTGAATAATTTGAATCCGTCCTTTATCTTCAATTAAATTCTGAACTATTTTTGATTTCTGCGGTCTGGCGTTATCATGTAAAATTATAGGACTTGTTATATGATGTTCGTCTGCCCAAATAGGAATATTTTCTTCTACAAATGACTTATATCGCTCTCCAGTCATAGTGTATTTTCATCATAACTTCTCCAAAAAGCAATGCCTCTGACATCCATAGCTACTATTAGTAGTATTTTTCGTTCATGTAGCTCTGCACGTGGTAAATGTTCAGCTGAAGTGCCCGGTTCCACCCAACATCGTGACTGATGTCTTTGACGAGGAGTATAAAATTCGACCCAAGTTTCATCAAGGCATATGAATCTATTAAGTATATTTTTCTTACGGCGATACCACGATAAATGGCTACGCGCAGTTTCATAACGAAACTCCTTCTGATCCGTGTTCAGAGTGTGGGGCACCCACACTACACTTTTATTGACCGGACATAAATCCTCCGTGAGTACTCTATGTATACTGGAATGAGGAATGTTAAGTTGAGTGGAGAGATCACTGACACTGACCCTACGTGACTGACGAAGTGCTTCCTTGATTTTGTCCCTTGCTTCTAATCTAGTCGATGATAATGATCGAGGTGCTCGCGGCTCATCTTCAGCTGTGGTTCTTCCTTGTTTGTACATTTCAAGCCATCGCTGTACGGTTCTTTTATTTAAGGCGTTACGTCAAACACACTTTACCAGTAAGTCGTGCGCAACTCCTCCAAAGTAGTTGAGTAAAGCACAAAACTTTAGAAATATCCGTTGCTCCACTACATTAATAGATTTTTTTAAATCTTCCATTTTAAATCAATGCACGTCTTGACAATACAACACACCAAATTAAACTAACATGATTGTACAAGACAACACATGTATTAACTATTGCATACCATTGCGCAATACATAAATATTGGAAATAAAAAAATGACACTGGAAGTGGGATGACCTAATATTTTACTATGTGTGATTTTAATTTATAACATAGAAGATGATAGTTTATATGATGAGTCTAACCCAGGGACCACACCTGTCGCCGCTGGGTGGGCGGCTCGCATACCCTGATGGGCGGCCACGTGGCGCGGGCGAAGGCAGATGAAATGGACCTGCAGGCTTTGCCCACCAAGAAGTTCGAAGGATACGGCATCGACGGCAGGGTGAGTGTGTCTCATCTATATATAGTCTGTTCCAAAAGTATCTGATTAAAATGTAAACAAATGGAGCAAAAAATATATCTGTGGATGCCAACTTGTAGTGCCACCTACAAATGCAGTGCTTTGATTTAAATATTTGTTTACATAAACCCGTAATTCTTTATTCTAAATGACCTTAAAGATTCATGACCTTTAAGATCTAACAATTGAGGTTAATTTTATAACTAAAATTTTCGTCGATGATTTTTAATTACATACAATTGATTTAATGTTATTCAAACAATAACTGTCGGAAACACTGAAATATAAAGTTGAAACATTCTAAATACAGATAAACGTGCAACTGATTCGTTTGTGATTGTGTAAGACTTAATCTGTACAGGGTTTATTATATTTTGTGAGATACTTTTGGAACAGACCATACATCAAACCATCAATCAACTGCATATACATGAGGAGAAGAACGGAACATGACTCACCATGTTCCGTTCTTTACAGTAGCAGGCTGATCGAATCTATATTCAATAGAAACAAAAGTAAAAAGTTTTGATTCTATGAACTTAGTTACTAGACAGACATGTTGCTGGGGAGTTTGTTGCGCTCATTGTCTTCCCAGTTACCTTACTACACGAGGAGGACGTGGTGAAGGACACGTGATTTAGAAGCTGTCTTATGTAATTTTTGATATTAAAAAGTGCTGATTGTCATCCTTATTTGAAACGATTTTCATTTTGAATGGAAATGATTTTTATAAGAACTGGCCACAAATTGTCACCGATGTTTTTGCCGAAAGCGATGGAACTTCTGTCCTTCTTCAGCCATTTTGAAATATTCCAGATAAGATTATGTACCAACCTAATTCTCGTGTGAGACTGATTATCGGCGAGCGTAGCGTGGCGTGGGGCGCTTCACAGCCAGATGGACCGATGACCTGTAAAGGCAGCTGGGACAAACTGGATGCGGAAGGTGGAGAACCATGTGTTATAGCGCAGCCTGGGAGAGGCCTATGACCAGCTGTGGACTGCGATAGACTGCGTTGATTGTGTACTTCAGTAGCTCATGTATTTACTTGTTTTCAAAATACTAAATATATTTATTCCATTTCACAGTGTGAACTTTATTTTATTTTTTACTTTTTTATTTTTTTCCATCACCCCTGACGATTATTGTTTTTCTTTTAATATTATTATGATAACCCGTGGACAGTGTTGTGGGTTACATTATTAGCAAGATGCAAATATTGTTATACTAGTTTTAAGTTTTCATAATGTAACTGTTTGCTGTTCCTCTTAATAAAAATAAAAACTTAGGTGGTAGGTTTTTCAAAGACATGATTATTGTGAACCCTGAACAGCAAAGTAAAAGAGAGGAAAAGGACTCTGTTCAATAAACTGACTTACCTAATCTTTTCGTTCAGTTGTGTATGATGGAGGAAGATCTGCAGCCATGCGCGGAATGTAACAAGTTGAGTACTCACGAGCCGGGCCACGTGCCCACGCCCACCGCCGGCGCTGGCGGGGACCAGGCCTAGGAACCCGCCACAACGAACGGCGATGAAGGAAACGGTAAGCCGAAATTAATTATTTTAAATAGACTACAATTAAGACTAACGCAAGTTGGAACGGGCCGCGCCGCAACGCAACTCATAGCAAAAATCCTTCTTCATCACTTTTGTGCGTTTTCTATGAACCAACGCAGTCTGCCAGTGGGCCGCACCACTTTTTTTTTAATAAAAATGCGGTACACTGCGGCTCGTAGCGGCTGTAATTGGTTTTAAGTTACAATTTGTTTGTTCGTGGCAGTCGATGACCATTATTAGTTGATTTCCACGGTCTAATGATGTAGGTAGAACATTATAGGGTGGCTAAAGGAGGTATCTATTTGTTTGGACAAGTTTTATAAGACATAACCAACACAAACGTTATTATCTGCACCCCGACGTACAAGTTCTTTAATAACTACCACTTCGATTCAAGAGTGGAAACATTCAACAGTCTACTATACCTAGACATACTCACTCGCGAACACGCATACCTACTTCTTGGAGAGCAATAGAAATTTAAAATATGACGACTCGATGTTTGAAAGACGTACCGGAAAGTTTTGGACTCCAATCTATATTTCAGGACATAGGTACACAAATTGATTCATTTCATAGGAGCAAACTCAAGACAGTGTTCTGGAGCGAGTGAGATTAATTCCACACCTGGCATAAATAACTGTATATAAAAGGATCAAGCAAAGAGCATGGCGGGGTAAGCATGGAGTAGCGGCTCCAGCGGAAATTTCAACTGCCAATTTTTGTGTATGTTGGTCTTACTGAGTGTAACTAACCTGTAAAATATTACTTCAAAATATGCATTGGTTTTCGAGAAAATTGAAAAAATATTTTTGAAGAAATTTTTTTTTTTCTCGGTAATATTTCCAAATATAGCAATGCCCATAATATGTGTTGTACATAACTTAGAGAGACAACATATCATGATATTTTTTTCTAAAAATCTCGAGATAATTGTTAATTTAATTTATTTATTATTTTCAGATAACAGAGATCCATTGGGTTAGTAACAATAGTCTTAACCTATGTTAGTACTTAACTAATAATCTAGACAATGTACAGGTGACAAGTGACCTCACCAACGGGCTGTCATGTCTCCCGGCTATAGCGCGTAGAATGCTGCTGGGGCTGCCACGGAGTCTGTTTAACAGCGAGGCCGCTTTCTTACGCCGTACAGCATTGAAGCAGTCGGTGCGTGCCTCAGCGAACATAGATGATGCGCTACAGAACCGAGGCAGACGCAACAACACTCTAAATGCGTTGTTGTACTGGATCCGCAGAGCATTGTAGGCCTTTTGGGTGTAGCGGAACCACAGGCTCCCCGAGTACAGCGACATGCAATATGCTTTAAACAGCGTTATTTTGACCGCCGCTGTACATCGGAAGAACCGACGGGCCAGCATATTAGCCCGAACCGACAATGCTCTGCGCTCCCTCTCCATATCTGCGTCGTCTTTCAAGTCCTCCGTCACCAAGTGGCCCAGGTATTTAAAAGAATACACCCTGTGCAACTCCACACCGTTCAATAACACAGGAGGGACGGTGGAGGGACACTTGGTATCGGACTTGAAGACCATGTATTTTGACTTGCCTTCGTTGTATACAAGGCCATGGGAAGTAGCGTACGACTCGCAAATATCGAGAAGCTTACGGAGTGCACCGACCGAGGGGGCCATCAGCACCATGTCGTCTGCATAGCTTAAATTATTGAAGCAGACTCCATCAATAAAGCAGCCGACACGAGTGCTGCTGAGCCGCTCGATCAGTGCATTCACGTACAGACCAAACAACAAAGGTGAGGTCAGGCCACCCTGCCTTACGCCACACTCTGGCCTACTTGGCTCTGAAAGCTCTCCAGCCCATCGCACCCGACTCTCCTGCTTCATGTACCAATACTGCAGAAGTGAGACAAGCTCCGGCGGCATCGCAGTATCAGACAGTTTCTGCCACAGAACGTCGAAAGAGACAAGATCGAAAGCCTTGGACAGGTCTAGGAAACATGCATAGACAGGTGTTTTCCTGTCTGTGTAATACCTGACAGCATGCTTTAAACTAAGAATAGCGGTTTCTGTTGACAGCCCTGGCCGAAATCCAAACTGGGCATCATGCAGTTTAACGTGGGTATTCAGGTGAGAATTAAGCATACTGTCAAGTATTTTAGCCACGACGGTAGCCAAGGAAATCGGCCTATAGTTTGACCTGTCCGAGACGTCTCCAGTCCTACTCTTGATCACTGGTACCACCAGAGCCCGCAACATATCGCGAGGAAGGTATGAATGACACAGGCATAGATTAAACAGAAGAGCTAACACACGAGGCAAATGGTACCCACCATACTGCAGGTGCTCGATGCTGAGCCCATCGTGCCCAGGGGATTTGCCCCTCTTCATGTTTTTAATTTTTGTCTTGACATCTTTTGCTAGAATCACTGTATTTATTTCTGTGGCACGGTCCCCAGCATCAATCTTCCGGCACGGTGGACCCAATCGCGACTTCACATCGAAATGCCTACTAAATAAATCAGAAATATCTTTCGGGTCGGAGACACCATCAACACTCACAGGAACGCCGGGTCTAGAATTAAGCTGTTTAGTGCTCTTCCAAAATCCACCAAAATCTGAACTCGAATGGCGTTTAGCTAACAAATCCATTCGAATCTGATCCTGGTGATTTTGGCACCATTTGAGCTTCCCTTTGAAGACCTTTCGAGATTCTATCATTGCGTCAAATATGGCGCCGCAAGCAGGTCTACCATACCACAGCCACGTATTGAATTTTATCTTAGCGTTCCTGTGAGCCTCGCTTACAAATTTGTTCCACCCAGCCAATGGTTTCTTATGCTTAATTGACATACACACATACGTATAACTCGCATTATTACATAAAATGTTAACAATGTCCCTATACATGTCATCTATAAAGCTCCTATGACTAGAATCCCTACAATACCTACCACAACATTGTTGTAGCTCGACAGGTAAGTCAATATGTTTCAGCTGTAGATTACACATATTTTCATAGGAACGACATTGTTCTATGCTTCTCTTTCCCCACTGTATTTTACTACGTAATGGGCTTTTTACATTTGTTTTTTGTCTTATAACATTAAAGTCACAGGTAAGAACCAATGGTAAATGGTCAGACCAATAAACATCGTACTTTACGTATACGTTCAGAACACTGGACAGGGCTGCTTCTGTCGTGAGACAGTGGTCGAGCCAACGCTTGCACCCATGGGCCTCGCTGATGAACGTGAACGTGTCTGACGTGAATTGTAGCTTATTAGTGTCCACACAAGTCCAGTCCTGTTCCTTTGAAAACACCACAAGTTCATGATAAAAGCGCTCACCTGGATGGGCATTGAAATCGCCAAGTATGAACACGGACTCGATACCACTCTCGTCAATGATAGCACTGATTGAACTGAGACAATCCGTGAATTCAGGCACATTTTCTACTATGTCTATTGGCATGTATACGCAAATCACAAGCACTGGACGATCTTCCGTAGTGATACGTATTACGGCAATACGCGGATTACCGCACTGTATTTTTGTAACGCACTGAAACACTGACTTACGCCATAGCAGCGCCACACCACCGAACGGTCTGCCTCGGAGGATGCCAGCAGACGTATCCACAGCAGACGTACCCGTGCTCGCGAAGTCATCGTGAACATTCTCCAAGAAAGACAGTTCACCCGGCAGCAGCCACGTCTCTTGTAAAGCGATAATATCCGCAAAACAACACAGCTGTTTTACAGCGTGTATGGAACGCTTAACGCTCTTGCAGTTGTATGTTACAAGGGTTGTACTACACAAGTTCATTTAACAGATTTGTCGTTCTCTTCTTCATTACCCAGTTGCGGGTTTTTATAAGGTCTAAACCGCCTACAAGTTACACCGGCCGGCCATAGTTCCTCATTCATAAACATATCCAGTTTATCAGAACAGACCGATATTTTGTAAGCATTATATTCCTTTTCTTTTTTCATCTTAATTTTTTGTAAATGTACTTTATCACTCGTTTTAGCCATTATATATTCCGCTATATCAATCGCCGAAGTATCCTTGTGGACGTTTGATAAGAATAAGTATGTCTTATTCGAACTAGCGGGCTTGAATCTCTCTCCAGGTCCACAGGCGGCTTTACCACGCACGACTCCTTTTGACTGATTTGAATCTAAATACTTATTTGTGTACCTCTTTTTCTGTACCGTTATCCATTCTTCATTGGGGCATTGTGGTTTCCACTTACCTTCACAAACTATATCCGCTAGAGACTTATCTTTGTTTACCGTGTTGTTGTAATCATTAGCACCTACATCGCACTTTTTGAAGCCGCACTCGCTCGCGATAACAAACTGGTTTGTATTACTCAGCGCAGGAGAACAGCTGACCGGCCGCGACACGTCATCGGTGACCGCGCCGGCAGGGGGTGCATCGATGATGTTATTAGAGCTCCTAGTAGTTTTAGCGGCATTTCCTGGAGTTTTGCAAGCACTTTTCGGTTTTTGAGGGCATATAGGCGACCGCCAGTTCGATAGGGGTGGTGTTTTTTCCTCAAGCATAGTATTATTGTGATTTGAAATATTTATAATACCAACCGGACCGCTATTGCATTCGTTATTCGATACAAATGCTCCTCGTTTTCTGTTTACATTTGTAGTGTGATCTAATCCAACTACCGATGCAAACTTCATGTGATCGACATCTTGTTTTATGATATCCAACTGGTCGATTGTAGCACTGAATTCTTTGAGATGTTTTACCTCCGATTTCAAAATAATTATATCTTTTAATAATGCTGTGACATCTATATGATCAAACGTGATCGGTGGCAATTTATCCAATACCCTTGCAACAAAGATAGGTGTTTTGTTGTTAAAATTTTTTTATTTTTTTTATTTTAGAAAAATTAATTTCATATTTTCTATCTTTAGTAAACATGAAATTAATTTTTCAAAAATAATGATACACCAACGAAATTTTCACTGAAAAACACCCTTATCATAATCTACAACATATACTTATTTGGATCAAAATTTTTATGTGGTTGGAAGAGGCTTTCTTTCTCGTATTACTTAATTTATTATTTATCCTACGGCCGTTACTTGGCAAAATTCCCCGTCCGGCCGAACAATTAAGTCATCTATTCACGAAAGAAAATATGATAGCAGTTATTGAAGAGGATAGTGATAACGAATAATTAATATTTTTTTGTTAATTTTATAGATTGAAAAAAAAAAAATAAAAAGTAATATTTTGTTCTGAATGCTATTCTGTTAGAATTATTTTAGAGAATAAAAAGAAAAAAAAATAAAAAAAAAAAATAGCAAAAATCTCGAGATTTTTCGAAAAAAATATCATGATTATGTTGTCTCTCTAAGTTATGTACAACATATATTATGGGCATTGCTATATTTGGAACTATTACCGAGAAAAAAAAAAATTCTTCAAAAATATTCTTTCAATTTTCTCGAAAACCAATGCATATTTTGAAGTAATATTTTACAGGTAAGTTACACTCAGTAAGACCAACATACACAAAAATTGTCAGTTGAAATTTCCGCTGGGGCCGCTACTCCATGCTTCTTACCCCGCCATGCTCTTTGATTAGTAATGACTCGGAGTTTTTTCTTCTATAATTATATGCATATTATGCACCAAAATGTTGCTAGCTTTTTAAATAAATCATATCAACTAACAGTACACATTCGAGAATTATAGCAAAGTCAAATCAACATTGAAATAATATGTCTAACAGAGCATTTTGTCATGTCTAGTCAAGAAAAATGTATAAAGCTACCACACTTTAAACTGGCATCATGCTACTCTAGACGGGAGCAACGGCGAGGAGGTTCATGTATTTTGGGTAAAAATATATAACAATTAAAATATTAAATGACATATTATACGAGAATTTATATTACATCAGAATTACTTAATTTGGATGAAAATTGTATCTTTAGTTTTCACGACGCGACGCCATGATTTATTTGAAAATTGTAATTTTTTCATATTTTTATTTTAGCTTTTACGACTTTGCATGCCGTAAGGTAGAATGTAGCGGAAACATTTAGTGATGTACAGATGCCAGCACATCAAGCTACTAAAATCTATAAAATATTTTTAATAGATTTTCAACAAATATCTATAATAGATTTTAAACCTTATCACTAAAGCATAAGGTTCAAAGTTTATTGGGAAAATTTATCAATTTCGGGTAGCTTGATATACTGGCGTCTGTATACCTGTACCTACATTGTTTGCAAATAAATAAATTATTATTATTATTATTGGATAATTTTGGCCTTTTTGTAATCTTATCCTAGCCATTTCGTAGGACCATTCTAGGCCGGAAGGTTATAATATGGACCTTGTTCACCCGTAGTTAGTTTCGGACATGTTCGTTTTACTGACGACGAACCTCTGTTGGCTGTCAATAGATGAAGAGATCCCTCCTGCCGAGTCCTGCCCCCACAAATATCGGCTTTCTGAAGTCTTGTTTAGCAGTTTTTTCTTTTGCAGATAATTCTTGGAAGATTAGGACGCACTTAATTTATTTTTATTTTGGACAAGTTGTGTGATATATATTTTAAAAATTATTAATAAAAATGCATACCTATTAAATTTAATTTTTTATTTCATTCGTACAAAAATAAATAAATAATTTACATTCTTTGTAAAAGCAATATGTACAACTTACAGCGCCATCTATTGATTAAAATCTTAATTGAGTTACGAAAATGTAATGCAGTGATAAGTAATGAATGAGAGTTAAATACTAAATACAAAATAAAAATAAATTCGACTATGAAAACTTTCGAGACTGTTCGAATGAATTCAGAGGCTCTGAGTTCAATAAGTAGGAAGATATGAGTAATATTGCTGTTACGTTGTATCTATCGTTGTACACGAAAGCCTTGGATGCGTTACCAACTACCTACTCACGAAATTATTATTAGAGCCTTGGAAATACAGTCGTTACATATTTGTGTTTTCTTCATTTCAGCTAAAAGTTGAATCCTTTATATCAGCGTCGACATTACTGTTATCAATTATTGCAATAAATAATTTAAAATCGATTAAATAGCTTTTTAAATAATTTAACTAAAATAAATAATAATTTACGATAGAATTGCCGTTTGACAAAATCGATTATTTGGTAACAATAAATACGAACATAATGTGAAGTCGCCAGGTGATGTTGATAATGACATATTAGTTGTAGGAACGACTCGTTATATGGCTGATGGCGTCTAGTCATTCGTAAGGCTTGCCTCTCACCGAGCGGTTGTATAATCGACCACGCGATTGATAGTTGTCTCGGTTTCGTAAGCTATGTACAATAAACGTCACAAGGTTCATTTATAATTCATATCCGACGAATCATTTCGTCGCACATTTATTTTTCAAATAAATGAACAGTGACACTCACCCGTGAACCCTAATTAAAATACTATGACTAATTACAACTAAGGAATAAATTAAAATAAATAATTTGTTAATCGCTGGTGACACTATCAGATGTCATGCCGTCGGTGAAGATTATGCACCAATTTCAAAGTTCATCAGATATTATTATGACTACTATAAAAAAAATGATACAAGAAATTCTTATGACATAGGCCTATCATTAAGACAGTGGGTAATTAGAATAATGTGTCAAGCATCCTGAACACAATAGGTCAATGATTAAATTATTACACAATCACTGTACTGCCTACGACGATGCATGAGTCAGAGACGAAGAACGTCTACAGACGACCATATATCGCTACCAGTCTGTGGAGCCTATTGCGCCCGTCTTCGTCTAAATGCTAGTAAACTATTGTAAATAGCTTCTCTGCATATTCTATACATTTGGAAGCTTGCTAATACACAATATTGAGTCTACCGATGTATTCCCGTTGGTCGTTTTTGACTGTATTTAGTACCACATTGGCATACATTCTCAGGGGTCTTATTTCTGTGATTTTTCTCACAACTAAAACACTTTATATTTTATAGTGAAACGTTCTTCACAGTTCCCTTGCATTAGCTTCAATGGTTACTGAGGAACGAATGATATTGTTTCAATGCTTTCAAATGTCTGAAGACATTCAGCCATCAAAATAATTATATTTTAAAAGTCTATGATTTCTCGCACTAGAAGATTTTGCAACTTTCCTTATTTTTCATACAGTTTCATGCATTGCTTTGATGAAGTTCAAGGGGGTTGCCCTTGATCAAGATCAAGACAAGACAGTATCAAATCTAATTACAATCCTTTAAAAGAGATCCCAATTGTTCTAAAGATGCAAGACCTGCTTATCTTCTGAATTCAATAAATTAATCACATTTACGGGCTTCTCATACATGATCCCTGATGAATCCTGATCCATGATGCCTTACCAAACCGTGTCATGAATTCTTAATACTAAGCTTAACACTGTCAACAAACAGTTCGTTCATGAACTTCTATGGATGGTGATGAAGAGCGGTACGGCCCAGGGTAGGAAGGCCTACAGAAGGCTGGTGAAGTCCTAGTGCAGGTCACACCTGAAGCGATGGCAGTCGTGGTCTCTGCTGGCCTGCATGACGTCACCGAGCTGGTGCGCCACCGCCGATGCGCTTGCGCCGTCACCGCGGGAGATTCTGGAATGTTACAGGAATGGTGTTAGTACAGTGTATTATAGTTTTCTTTTTACGAGGGGCTGTAGTTGCTGAGGTAAACATATTGTTGTACCTCTCAACGTTTGGTTGGTTGAAATACTGTGAGATTTTGGAGAGAAAAATTACTGTGCTGTCTCATAATCTGAGTGCCTTTGAGTGGTAATGGAAACATTACCATGCTGACACATTAAAAATTCTTATGCTGTATAGTAAAATTTATTGCACAAATAGTCAATTTTTCCCAATCTCACTCAGAAAATTTTCTGTAGAGGTCACTTGCACTCACTTAGTATAGGTATATATAGTGACGAGCACAGTAATTTTTCTAAGAATTTTCTCTCCGTGTACATTGACCAATAGCTCGAACATAACGTTGCTGGAAATGGACATGTTAGCCAAAGATTGGTGCGAAAAATGTTACCATCTTCAAAGAGTCGACAATCAACTCTTCCCTTAGATAACTGTACCGGTACTTAAACACTACGTTTTTAAACAAAGCGCAGGCGCAGGTAACCCCTCAATGAGTCATGATGCCGCTTTCACACCGCCATGGTTTATGACTTCGGCGAGAAACTCCTCATCGCCACTCTTATTTGTTCCAAGTTTCTTTTTAAGTTTCCGTTTTCCCTTTTTAATTTAATGGATGCTTGGGTGGCCGTGTTAAGCTACATGCTGCAATTATTATTCTGAGTTTTAAAATTTAAGGAGTTCTTAAATCGATAATGATTTGTTTAAAAACGTGTTTAAGAATTTTATACCATTCTGGGTATTAACGCGCGGCCAAAATAAATAACTTACCATGTCAGAATGCATTGCCCCAAACAAGGATTGGCTATATTCATGGATTCTGCATAAACTTTACGGAAAGTGTAGCACAACAACGACCGGATTGAGAAGCGTGGAGTGTGTTATGTACGAGTACCCAAAGTCTGCTTGCATGTTATTGTAGTCAATATTTTCGGATACTAAAATGAGGTGCTTATTTTAAACAAAGTTGGAGTGCTTCAAGGTGCCAATTCTTGACCCGATATTATATTGACCACTTTTCATAATTATCAAATGAAAATACCCCAATTGCTTACCAAGGGACCGTAAGATCTACCGTACCGTATTCGATATTAATTTCAACTTGATACATCCACGCGCTCCTGAGAAAAAGGTTATTGACAGACTAATAAAGTAATCCTATATAAGGGTTCCGTTTTTTTCCTTTTGAGGTACGGAACTTTAAAAAACAACATTAACTAAACAACTTTTTCAAAAGGTTATCAATCACTGAGTTGAGAGACCATCAAAAACCCAATCTAACTTAGTCATCATGGGAAATGCTTGCACGATGTTGCATTAGTAATATAATTCCCACAGAGAGCCGGTGAAACACATTGCGAACTGTAAGAATCTACGCAATTTAGAATTTATAATTAGGTAGGCATGTACTGTGTGCTGTTGTTTGGAAAGGTATATGACCTTTGGAAATAAACGATACAATTCAGAAATGTAAACTCGCCCACTGACCTGGTTTAAATATCGGTTTGTCAAAGGCAGGTTCTCTGAAAGCAATATCTTGACTTACTTAGTGAAGATTTTTTATAGAGCATGAAATATCTTGTGATCGAGATTTAATTCTTAATCTGGTGCGTGCAGCAGACACTACATTCAATAACAAATATCAGGTTCAGCCCTCAGGTCGCCGTCTCATAACAGCATAAACGTTTTAAAAAGTTTTCATTCACCATTTTGAGAGCAGTGGTGATAAAATAGATTACACAAAGTAGCTCGACGCGCGACGGTGTGGTTCCGAACCCACGACCTACAACTCGTAAGTCGGGATACCACGTAGATCGACGGTGTGGTTCCGAACCCACGACCTACAACTCGTAAGTCGGGATACCACGTAGATCGACGGTGTGGTTCCGAACCCACGACCTACAACTCGTAAGTCGGGATACCACGTAGATCGACGGTGTGGTTTCGAACCCACGACCTACAACTCGTAAGTCGGGATACCACGTAGATCGACGGTGTGGTTTCGAACCCACGACCTACAACTCGTAAGTCGGGATACCACTCGGCCACCACTGTTCTTCATAATAACCAACATCTAATTTTATTTAGACTATTCTGAAAGCCTAATTCTTAGAAATTTGCAAATCCATAAGATTCGTTTCTTAGTACAAGGGAGGTCATCACGGACCATGGGTTACAAGGTTCCAAAGCATCAACCTCAAAAACCACACATTTGTTTTGAAATAATAGATATACATTACTATTCCGCAGCTTCGGAACATGTGATAATTCCGTTCGGAATGTATTCGGAATACTTTCACCAGTTCTGAACGCACCTTGTTACGTAATAGTTACGTTTTTGGCGGCAAGCCGTCTGTGAGCGTGCAAGTGAACAAAAACTTGGGATATGCCAAATTAGCGGTTCAAGCCGCTGGAAGATTTTGATTGATTTGCTGCCAGTTGTTAAAAAATTACTAAAGATCGCTTGATTTCTGTTGATGTAAACAAAAAGTTATTTTGTGTTAAGACACTTGTACAAGCGAAACGTCAAGTTGTAGCCGTTAACATTCTGATCCCCTAGAACCTCTTAATATTTCTGAAGATATTACACAAGTAGAACGTTCTAAACTTTATCAAAAGTTTAATAAAGTTGCGACTGCTTGAATATCGAGAGTCATTACATTTGCAGCTACATAATAATATTTAAATGACTTATAGAAGACCGCAGGCAAGACCTAACCTAAGACCCAGCGTGGCACGAACAAGGAAGAGGCCTCAAACCAAAACCAATGGGTGAAACAAGTCGGACGATGTTGACTTTTTGCAAGAGCAGAAATGCCCTAATTAAGCAGGTATGGACAAAAACAGTCTGTTGAAAAGTAGGCCGCTCTTCGGCTCAGTAGGTAATTCAGTTTCATTTTATAATTCTTAAATCAATGAGAAATTCAAAATAAAGCATAAGTTTTAAGCAGTTTCTTACAGCGCTAAGACACCAAATTCGCGAAGCGACTCTTCGCTTTTTTATCAGCGCGCAATCCGTCGGTCATGACATAACGGTTATGTGATGTTACGTCAGCATTCCGCGCGGTGTTCGATATTTGAAGTTATATTTACACTATGATTTCTCTCTTTATTTTTTCCTGTCCAAGTAGGACAGGTTGTAATGAGTGTACCCGGATTCATGGTACGCGGAATTAATCAGTATTTAAGTAGATTTATTAGACTTCTGTGGTTTCGTTGCTTTTTTTTGGTTGTAATACAAAGATTGACTGACGCTAATCTTGATGGAATTGTTTTTACGTTATGATTTCGTGAAACTTGCTACTTTTAAAACGTAGATAAAAGTAAGAGCGCAAGAAAATCAAGTTCCTTTTCACGCGGAAAAGCGCTCGGACGAGAGTAATAAATTCCGACATACAATTTATGCTCTATATTCCACTGGCATTTTATTATGCATGCATTTTCGTGCAACTAAAAATTCACTTAATTCTTGAGCGTCCCACGTAACAACACGACACCAAATTCACCCTATTTGAATAAATTCCTCCTCAAAATTTCTACTCTAGTTTGTGCGTATGATGCGTCGCACGCGCATGCATATTAGCAAAATGGTCGTGTTTTGTTGCGCCCGCGCGGGTTACGTGACGAACGGGCTGACGGACGGAGAAAGAGAAAGTGTAGACGTAATGCATGCTAATGTAACGGGTGTTAATGTTTTGTCACGTGGCTCAGCGGTTTACTCGAAATATTGATGTTTGAAAAGCCTCGATAAGGCGACCGGTTGGTTCAGTAAAAAAGTCATTTTGTGGTTTTGAGATAACATGAGGAAGCAACAGAACAATGTTGGGACGACGGTTTCGATTGGCGCAAGTGCAATGAGCTAGGAGTCATAACACAACCATGTAAAAGAGACAATGGGAATAGAAAGAACATTTTTGTGTTTAGAAGGAAGCCTCTTAGTAAAAAACAAGTAAGAATAAGAAAAGCCACAGTCGAAGGTCGATGTTAACAAAGCAATAAAAGAAATCCTAACAGCAGGTGGTTACTCGTAGTATCCCACGCGAGTGAACCGAGGTTTGGAACTATTACAACGTACTGCGGTGGAGGTGCAACCTGCTGGTAGGTATTTGTAGCGACATCACGACAAGTTATTGTTGTCAACGGGTTTGAATATTCTATTTATAGTTTCCTTCACCATCGGAGAGCAGTGGCGGCGCAGTGGTAACGGCCCCGACTTACGAGTTGTAGGTACTTTGTGTATTTCTTTTCATCACCACTACTCTCAAAATGGGGAAGAAAAACATCGTGAGGAAACTGGCATGCCCTGGAACCAACAATTCGAAGACGTGACATCCAACCCGCGCTGGGCTATCGATATCACTGGGACGATAGTGAAAATGAAGAACGTACTCCCATGTAAAAATATTGTAATACCGATGCTGGGAAGCGACTTTATCTCGGAGAATGGCATTTTTTTTTCTTGCATCGTTGAGATCAGAAAAAATACTGCGTCGGACGGTCTGATCAATGTGTTCCTACGATGTTTTTTTTTTTATGATACGACTTTTTCTAAACTTTTTTAACAAAACATACTTCAGAATGCTGTAAATATCTACTATAAAATTAACTATGTATTTTTAAATGATACTTATATACAACAAAAATGCTTCAAGTCATTTTTATCGCAGTCAAGATACATGCTCCACGTTTGTATGCTACGAATCACTTACAGCATTATGTATTTGTCACAAAATAGTGTTTTATTGAGATACAGCAATTCCGCCGCCTGAGTATTTTGTGCCAGCTAGAGATACTACAATTCAATCGCTCGGGTTTTGAATGTGCTTTAGACTTATTACTTCTTATTCTACGCATTTTATAATAAATAGTATCCATACATCATCTATAATAGAGTTTCGATTTGTGCACAATTATAATCACTCTAGAGAAGCACAGCCCCGTGTCTTCCCTTTGATACGCCGTTTCCTGATCGTATCGCAGTCGATGCGTGAGCGCACAAACAAGAGAGTACGTAGTCTGCGGAATTCAGGATTGTAAGTCAAAATGGTTAAATACCATGTATTTAACCATTTTGATTATGTTAGTGATAAATTGATTCAAGTCATTTCGTTTTTGAGCCTGATACCAACATAATTGTTAACTAGTAGTTGACCCCTAACTGAGATCTCGCGATGTTTCGTTTTGTAGTACAGTAATGAGTAAATATTGAGGTAAGTTAATTGGCTTCCTTCACACTTAGTCCTTCTTAGGTTTTTACTACCGCCTAATCTGGGACCGACTGGCTTGTCGCACCTTCCGAAGCACGGATATAAAAAAATAACCAAAGCACTTGCTTATTTTATTACATTCGCAAATTGGCGGTTATCTCTAAACCTCACCTATTATAAAACAATTATTTTAGAATAATAAATTATCCTACTAAAGTCAACAACAATTGATACATTTTTCATTTGATTGTTTTTTTTATTGATTTTAAATGGGTAGGTCTAAGAAACTTGTAGGTACCTAAGTAAATAATAATTATGATTTTTTTAAAAATAATTAGCATTATATTTGTTTGATATTTCGTCCAAAATATCGCTCAAAATGTCTTATAGTTGAAAATGTCGGCCTCTCTAGACTTTACTGCTTTCTAATTTAGAGACTGATTTAATTTTTATTTGAATACGTAATGATTGTTACTAGGTCAAACATTATTTCCTAAATAATTTTGTTTAAACAAACTTACAGCATTTTTAATTAAACATAATATTTTGTTTGATTTGTATTTAACACAAAATTCAAGATGTACGGACGCCAGCACATCAAGCTACTACAATTTGTCAAATTTCTTTAATTTTCAACTTTATCACCCAAGCATAAGGTTCAAAGTTGATTGGGAAAATTTGACTGATTGTAGTAGCTTGATTTGCTGGCGGCTGTACTTCAAAAAAGAATATTAGGTACAACGAAATGCGAGTACTTACAAATTTACTTCATATTAGAATCATCATAATCGTTACCTAAAATTTCAAAGCTATTTTGTTGTGCCTTATATTACAACTACCAAGATACAGCAATTTTGCTGCTTCAAATTGAAATACCAATTGCTGTAACTAATATAACACGCATGTTAGACTAACTTTAGAATGCTATCATTAGTGCCGTCTGATAAATTTCATTATACGAAATACATTTTCCAAAAATTACCTCTCTGATTCAGCTAGTTTACGAGTTATGAATTTTTGAAATAGTTTTTGGCTCTGGTGTAAAGTTCAACTTTTCGAGATACTACAAGATTGCTTTCTTGCGTCGATATGTTACGGATGTGGAAGAAAACAGAGCAAGACTAGCTGAACATCATCATAGGCGAAATTATTCTAATACAAAGATAGAAGACAGGAAAGAAGAGGACAGTGGATTGTTAGGGTTTGCAGGTAGCTGCAAATGACGCTGCGGGAATGGCTTTTAATAGCTATTTAAAGCCATTCCCGTAGTCTGATTTCGGCACAGTTTGATGGCAAACACAGTTTGATAGAACAATTGATAATTTATGATCACCATGAAATAAAACCGGCCAAGTGCGTGTCGGAACACGCACTTGAAGGGTTCCGTAATCGGAATGAATTTATCCCAAGTACAAACTTAACATTGTAGTTGAAAATCATGGTCTCCCATACATTGCAACTGCAAATGTAAGTTGGTCGATTATTACTCGTAAACTTGTAAACCTAACTTGCCTACTTAGCTGTAATAGTTTTCCCTTTAACTTCGTTATATACTAGCACCGTGATTTTTTTCATATACCCAAAAACAACAATTTAGCTGACAGGGCGGGGGGACACTTGATTTAACAAAAATGAGCACTTTAAAGCTTAATATTTCACAAACGAATTCCTGAATCGAAATATGGTCATCACGAACCCCAAAATATTTTTGAAAGACCTATCCAACGATACCGCACACCATGGCATAGACGAGAAAAAAACATCCCCACTTATTTCCCCAAATATTTTTTCATGATTTTATGATTTTATTTTATCACTTTGTCGGCGTGATTATTATGTATATCCACGACAAATTATAGCTTTCTAGTACTAAGAGTTTCTGAGCTAAGCTGTGGACAGACGGACATGGCGAAACTATAAGGGAGGAACCGTTATAGTTTCGCCATGTCCGTCGTCCGTGTTGACTACGGAACCTTAAAAAGGGTCATAGAAAAGGGCAAACAATCAAACCAAGTACCTACCCTACACCTATATTAATTATCTTGTAAACACAACCAATTTCCACATGAAAAAATTCCTAAATTCACATTTTTGAATAAAGTGCATCATTATTATAATCCGATTGTGAAGCAAACAAAGCGTATGTTATGTTCGAATGCGAGATGAAAGTGTAGTTGTTAAGTAATCGCTCGTTATCAAACGCGCATGAGATAGTCAGATGGGGCGAGTCATCGCTTTCTCTCGGTTTCTAATAAGATCCGCTCACTCGTGTCCTTATGTAATGGAGTCGGGTGACATTGTGGCGCCGGCACCGCCCGGGTTCAGGAGTTAAAAGACCTCATTAGACGGGCATTTGAACTATGGTAGTATAGTGTATATCTAAATATTGATTTATTATCAATTGTATTAGAAGAAGCGCATAGCTTAGACTAGAAGAAAGTGCGCGTTATGTGAGTCGGCTGCCGTAAACACCTCATTTGCAGGAAGATTTTTTTCATACCGAGGATATGCTGCTCAACAAAGTAAACAAAATAGTTCCCTTCTCCAACCATAGTAAAAAAAAAAAAACAAAAATATAAATTTACAAATGTTTACAGACACTTAGTTACTCCGAAATAGAAAAAAATCCTAGAGATAATAATATAAATAAAATTGATGTGTACTATATAGGTGCACCTTCCATATTCCCCACAGGCGCAATGTTATGTTATGTCAATGAATTGCCCAATGTTGTTCATCAACCCACATACACATGTCATGTTCTGTTGGCATTAACAAAGTTAGATTGTTGCACCCTGATTAACTTGTATGACTGCTTTACAAAAATGTTGAAAGATATCAAGAACATTAAAAACAAAACAACGTTGAGATACGAATTTCAGGCTCATGTCCCGTTTATCAATCGCACACATCCAATACTCTTTACTAGCTTTGTGTTTACATATATGTTTATTTCAGATTGTCTAGTAATGCAATCAAGTCATTATATCTATAATATTAATGGTCATGCTTGAATTTAATGCACGACTTCTTACTGGTATTTATCAACATTACAACTAAAGGGTCTCCGAACAAAGGTTTAAAGTGAATATCGTGACTGATCTTGTGCAAGAATCCTCTGGTTGTTGCAACTTCATAGGGCAATCTGTTCTAGATTATTTAGTAGATATTCTGAGCTAAGATACTGTAAGAGTATAAAATAAAACGTTTACTTACAGCTTTAGTAGCGACTCCATCTTCTTTTCCATCGCAAAGAGCGAATCAGAAGGCTGTGAAGTCAACACTTTGCAGAACGTGAACTTGGCACACTGAGAGTCTCTCCAGTCAGTCTGCTTCACTAAGTCCATGGCTGCTGACGTCAGCGACGACGAGCTCGACCCTCCATCTAAATTCTGTAAATCATCAGGCAAGTCCTCGCTTAAAGACCGCTTAACAACGTGTTTTCGCTTCACTCTCCTCAAACGAACGCCTTGATAACTTGGCTCTTGGAAGAAGTTGAACACATCACGCTTGGACCGTGTGGTCTCGCCGTCTGGTGACATCACCACGTACACATTCTCACTCGGCATCTTGTAGTTGTCGTCGTAAACTTTTTGACTGCTTAGGATTTGTCTATCGATATCGTAAGGAGTTCCGAAGGATCGCTTATGTTCTTTCTCTATCTCGTCTTGGATGTCTTCTTCACTCAAGCCAGCGCTGCGCATCAGGTTCACATCTAACAGTCTGCCCATAGCGACCGCTCCGAGTCCTAGCGCCGCTCCACCTGCCATTAAGCCGATAGCTGGTAACATACCAGGAGCACCCGATGCTGCTGCCACTACACCAATCTTGTCTTGAGCATACCTCTGTGATTGGATTGAATTTGAGGGATATAGACCTAAATTAGACGAAATCTTCTGTGTGGCTTCTACAATGGGGTCAAAGACAGGCTGTGCCACTTTAGCAATTGGGTCCATAATAGGCTTAGTGAATTGTTGTACTGTCTGGCTTGCGGTGTTGAATGTGTCCTTCATTGAGTCAGTAAACCTCTTCCACAGCGATGGTTCGGGCACTCGTTTGATGTATGCGTAGTTGTTGTAAGGATACCTCGCGCTTTGGTGTGACTGCGGGCTGTAGCTGTGGTCGTAGTAAGAAAACTTGTTGTATTCATCCTCGTAGTATTTGTTAGCATTGATAGATGTCTGCTGGGAGCGTTGCTGTCCGTAGCCGTTGACTGGTTCCATTGGGTAAGGGTGAGCGCTTTTCGGTACGGTATTCGTGTAGTATTTAATTTTTCGTTCTTTATTTTCGTAGTTCTCCACGTTGTCGCGGGTCGCTTTCGCAGGCTGTACTCCTAAGTCAGGGTGAGCGTACTGTAGGACGGGGTTCCTCACGCTCTCATCAAAACCCGGCCTTGCATTTTTAGGTGTGTACAGTGCGGAGTTGGGGAAACTGACTTCTCCAGGGTGTTGAAGCATACGTCTCTGAATGTGGCTCTCGGCAAATTCCATATCGCCATTGTGCGACCTCGAACTGCGTCCACTGAAGTAATCACGTTTCGATTCTTGCTCGTTAATCTGTTTAATATACTCAATGAGTTTCGAGTTTGCAACTTTCGAATTATCAGCTTTAGTGAAAGGACCGTAGCCGGATTTGAGATAATAATTGTCTTTTTTCTGTTTGTACGAGTATGTTGGGTTGTCGCTCGCCACGTACGGGCCGCTGTCAGAGGGTTCGAATTTCAAGTTGTCGAATTTGGTGAATGGACCGTCTTTGGGTTCGAAATTGTCATCTTTTGTGAAAGGTCCGAAACTCTGTGCGGGGTCTGCAGCGGCTATGTCCGGGTACACGTCAGCTTCAGGGATTGCTTTAGGCGGAGTGTAGCCTTCAGGGTAAGGCTGCAGTTCTCCATTCACAACTCTCGCGTTACGCCAGGTCTTTTTGTCTGATTCATCATCAGGCATTCTCACGCCTTGGATTTCTGGAATGCCGTCCTCACCAAGTGTTAGAATAGACCTACCACGCTTATTGTTATACTTTTCGATTGCCTTCTTTAAGTACATTGGTTCAGAACTTATGACGACGGGGTCTGGTACTTTATATGATTTTCCTTCTCCCTCAGAAACTTTAGTGCTCACAACCTCAATATACACTGGGTTCCTGTCGTTCTTAATAACTGGGTTGTGTGGATCAAACCTGTAACTTTTAATTGGGCCACCATAGTCAAAGAGACTGGTTGATGTGATATAGACCTTTTTGTTTTCTGTCTTCTTTTCATTGTCATATGTGGGGTAGTAGTTTAAGGTTTCAGGATCAGCTTCAGGTTTCTTCCCATCTTCCTGTATGACGGATTCGGGGTATACTGACACTGGAGACCAGTTACCATATTCTGCTTTGACGTCAGTCACTTCTTCATGGTTTTTGTTGCGGTTCAGGTAATAGTCGTAGCCAGCGAGGTCGCTGTTGACTGCGCCCATGAAGCTTAGTTTCCTTTCGTCTCTTGTTTCTGTTTTGTTTTTGTTTTCTTCTGTGGTGTTGAAGTTTGTCACCATGGGTCTAAAGGAAGCTGTGGTCGGCGCAAGAGTCGTGCTACTCGCATACGTGGTGGACTTATCCTTCTTCTTGACGATCAGCTGTGTGACATGTCCGGTCTTTGTTCTAACGTTGAGTGTTTGTGTGTCAAGAGGGTTTAGACTCCTGGACACTTTGAGTTCTGTCCTCGTGGTCCTTGAAGGTAGGATGGTCGTCCTTATTGTTTTCGTGGTAGTGGTGTTCTGTTCTGTGACCTCTGCTAGTGCGGCGCAGAGGAGCCACAGTATAGCGCCTGCCCTTATTACGGGAATCATCTGAAACAAGAAGTAAGGAAGTCGTTAGTCTAGTTATTTTGATATAGAAAATGATTTGTGGAATAACTTATCACCTAATTGCTGTTATGTTTTTTTTGTTGTAATTATATACTATTAATTAGCGTTCTATAACTCTCATGTATTCAAAGTGAAAGTGAATAATTTATATTAGTTTGAGTACTCTTTACGGTAGCTGGTTTCGTTATTTTACTTCCTTTATATTACTGTTTCAGTGACTGCCAATTTGTGGTTGTAAACTTAGGGAAGCAGAGCGGCAAGTACTTCAGTTTACTTTAGTAATAAATGCAGGCGTTCTCCTTCCTGTCTCGTACTACATTGGGTCGAACCGCTACTAGTGTATATTGTATATTGCAAGTTATTCTTATTAATCACAAAATCATGAATGATTAGTCATTATTATGACTATAGACTCAAAATAATTAATTAAACTATAAGTAGATCTCGCAGCCATGTTTCAATAAAAAAAAAAACAACATTTTATCTTGTCTTTTATTTTAGTTTACTCTATTTTATTTTTACAATTTTCATTTAGTACAAAGTGAACGTGCAAGAAGCGCATACGTCTGTGACGTCACATATCGATTTCTTTAATTTATCGAGTGAAGGTAATAGCGTTAGTTTGATGCTTCACTTGAGTACCAATTACGAAAATTATAGAAAATGCGATGCTCATAGTGAAATCATGACCGTACGCACAGATTCTACACATTACGGATACACGTAGAAAGTATGGAAGAAATTCGTCGGTGTGAAGTTGTGTTTTCCAACAATCGCGGTGGGTGATGTTTATGAAACTATGGGTTTGTGTCTCGGAAAGACGGGCAGGCTTGCTTATTAAATGTAGCAGAATAGCTGCCTGAATGATTCTTATCTGATATTGATGACCCTGATAACTTCCTTTGTTTGAACTCTTAAGGACTTTGGCAACTAAATACGTAATTAATGCCAAGTGTGAAAGCTGATCTAATTTAAACATTTTTTCCCCTCTGTATTTTCCGAGGTATTGATAGATATTGTTATGTAAGGACTGTTAGTCGAGTTTTAAGAATAGAAAAGGCTGGGCAAGCTGTAACTAATCCTACCCTAGCAGAGCTATCTTCTACTGCAGTAACCTACGACGCATGACGCACGTGTGCGTTCAGTGAATAGCATAAATAGCGTGTTGTAAAGTTGACTATTTGAATAGGATTAGTAGTTAGTACATTCACAAGAAGCTGGCAGTGTCATCACAACGCTAATATTTTCTCATTGTTTGTCTTATTTCTTTTTAGTATATTCATGCATTTATGTATATTTATTTGTGCTTATATTTAAATGTAAAGGGGTATATATTATATTTTAATAGGTTTATGCGTGTTTTTACACTTATTTAAACTATTTATTCCTCAATTTTCATGATTGCACCTACTACTGTTTGTCTCTGCATCACCCAAAGGTTGACTGGTAGAGAATGCCTATGGCATTAAGCCCGCCTCTGCACATTTATGTGCTTGAAGTATTAAATAATAATAATAACAATAATAACGCCACCGCCGTATGTCTACGTTGACGTCGTGGTGGGGCTTGCGCGTTCCGAACTCTGGGCCTGTGTTGGTAGAGTTTACCTTGCCGGAACAGGTCTAGGGTAAGGAGCCAAACCAAGAGAGATATAGAAACCCGCAGGGCAGCATGTGGCGAGTTGTTGCGCAATAGCGACCCCACGGACCCTATCTCCCGGGAGTAGTCTTGTTCCTCACCTCTTTCTTTCCTTATGGCCGGCTTGAGTGGAGATTCGCAAGAGCAAAAATGTTCGGGGTAAGGAAGTATTCCACTAAGTGATCGTAGGGATCTTGACCATCTTCCGGGCTCTGGGATTGTTCTGAAAGCCGTGGAATACCTCTCCACTCCTCAAGCACCTCAGGACATGTCGCCCCCTTGTCGCTACGTCACTATATGTGCTAGCGACAGTTTTTGGGGGCCCATTATTGAGTGTGTGAGTGTCACCCCCTGCCATTTTATCCGTGTTTAAATAAAACATTGATCAGGCAGGGGCCATAGTTCTTCCAAAGTTATTGGGAACCAGTCCACTTTAGCCACCCAAACCGTAATACGTATTTTTCAATATCCTGCAATAATCCTACACCAACCGGAGGTTATCCTTGGGTGCACTTGCATAGTGCATACAGGGCGTACGCCTTCCAAAGGACCGGGACCTCACGGTCCCGAGATATGTAAAAACATAAAAACAAATAATTATAATAATAATAATACTCGTAATTAGCTATATTAACGTCGACATGGGCGAGCATTCAATTATTTTGTTATGTACGAGTATTCCGGCGTGTTCATGAGGAAAGTGGTCACTACAGGATGGATACACTAGGTATGTATGTGTAATTAGTGCTGTATTGGTTTTGGCTGTTCCACTTGCATCAATTGTTTTTTGGTCAATGTTGTCATTGCGTTTAATCACAAGTTTAGTAAATCAGTTGATCAAGACACAAGGTTTTTGAATAATATTGTGACTTTTGGAACGTATGATAGAAACATTGGAAAATTGTGTTGGGAAATAACTCATAATGGTGTTGGGATATAACTCATATTTGTGTTCGGATACAACTCATAATAACCTACTACTTAAAATAATAAACCTCTACGGCCTTATTACGAAACAAGGTTTATCTTTAGACGCATGTTTAAACCATCGAGCCACTTTTTAATTTCGAACAACAACAACGTTAAAGTTCTTATTACAAAAACTGGTCTAAGATGTCAATTTTAATAAATAAAAATAAAAAATGTTTATTTCATCAACATAAGTAAATGACATTGTTAAATTTGGAGTCACCTTTTAAGCATTGATTTGCTTGTATTATGGTGGCTCCGCTCTTCCAGTTTAGATTAAATATACATGTGTGAGAAAATAAACTATAGATAAATTTTGAAATCATGCCAAAGGTTTTTAACAATACAAAAAAAAAATATAAAATTATATAAATAAGGAATAAGGAATGCGCACCGTGTTATATGTGTGTGTGGGGTGGAGTATGTGTATGGTGGCGGTGTGTGTGATGTAGGGGTGTGAATGTTGGTGTGGGAGGTGTGAGATGTTTATTTTAGTCTAGCGAACAATTGTGTCTATAGATTGTGGTGATTGTATATTTTAGGAATTACGTGATTGTATGGAGTATAGCCTCGATTTCTTCGTAACTTTTGCTCTTCAACCTTTCAGTGAGTGTCTTTTTACAGTCGCGGTATGGCATAGGGTATATAGTGAGTATAATTGCATTAAGAACTTTACGTTCGTCGGAATAAAGTTTAAAATACACTTAACTGTCTCGCAGGATTAGGTTAGGTCTAAAGTTAGAACTCGTTTTGTAATAAGACGGCTAATGCTCTCATAAACTCTAATGTCATAGTTCCAAATTTACAAGCTATCTAATCTATAACTAGGTACTTCATATTCTCGTTTGTAGAATAACCCACCAGTCACATCCAGGATTGTATTTTTTAAACGCAACCTGTTCTACCCATATATAGTGAAGTGACACGTTCTGCAAGCTTTCTACCGATTGATCGGTTAAGCATCGATTATTCGCAATCGCATCGATTCGGTAAAAAGTCTGATTAGTGAGCTATTAGTAGTGTGTCATTAGAGGTGAAACTCTTACATATGCGAGCAGTCATTATGTTTAGTCACCACCGGAAGTAGAGCGAGCATGACGAAGTAGAGTAAGCGAGGCGGGAGCTACGCTTTATATTGTGCGGCCATTAGGGTTTTTGTTAACGGAAGGTGATTGCAATTTGTGTTTATTATAGTTGCATATTAAGGCTAACAGGGTTGAAGTAGCGACATACATAATATTATGTAACAAGGAAAGCAGGTAGTGGTGCGCAGTGATTTAATGGTAAATAGTTTATTTATTTGTAAGTTTATTTCCACTGTAACCCCCTTACTAATAAACGTTGTATAGTGTCTGTATAGTTACACAACGCTTTGTCTTCTTCTTTCGAAAGTCAAATTACTGACGTCTGAAAGAGAGAAATCAGTGTGTAACTATTCATCTGATATAAAACGTTTATTAGTAAAGGGGTATGTATACACGTTTTCAATAATATGTCATAGATTTCTTAGTCTTATAATAATTTTCTTTCTCTTCTTATATTCTGAATACATCGCGCCACAAATGTTCGCTTCACCACTGGAACGGAGTCATCGGCACAATCAAAGGTTCTACAACAGACGTCTTCGTATGTCGTGTCTGTTGCGCATGCGCCGTGCAAGACGTCGCCGGCGCATGATTAGGTGAAAACTACAGGATACGGATGGACATCTTACATGGTCAAGATATTCTCTTATAATTAAGAGATTATCCATTTTTGTTAGACATGTTTTAATTATGGAGATTACTAAACAATGAGTGAATAGTGAAGGTTTCTATATTTTTACGGGCTACTTAATGACTATTACGCTTCTATGATTATAACAGCGTTGCTAAAACGCAAGAATCACGGAGGTCATAGATATTTCTCGAAAAGCCATGGTCAAGCAAATCGGACCGTGGCATTTAATTATTTTTATGAAATTTATCTTCTAAGTGTTGCCTAAAGAATTATGACTTGTACAGACGCCAGCACATCAAGCTACCCGAAAATGTCAGATTTTCCCAATCAACTTTGAACCTTATGCTTTAGCAATAAAGTTGAAAATCTATTAAATAAATCTGACAGATTGTAGTAGCTTAATGTCCTGGCGTCTGTACATCATTTAACATAGGAAACCTCCGCTCTCCTAACCCTCGCAGCTGAGCAAGCGGACGTAGGAAGCCGCGAGGCTGGCGCGAGGTAACCACCAAACAATTAAGCGCGCTCTGTTAACCGCTTCTCTATCTGTTTGTACATCTGTGTAATGATATGTTTGTGGATCGCTTCGTCTGCTAATTAGCTTGTTATGCAGCTTTTTATTTATTTTAATTTATTCGGTTTTGGTACGTGAGTGTGTGATTATAAGTGGTTGCCGTGGAAGTTGGGGTAGGGTCAGCGAAGAGGATCCGCGAAGAGTATCCGCGAGGAGGATTCTAGCTATATTTATACACTTCAGTTTAATGTTGCAGTCGGCTTCATATAATTTTTATTTATTTATTCTATTATTTCAGGCAACTAGGACCCATAGAAAATACAATACTTACTACTACAAACAGAAGAATACTTATAAACTACTAACAACACAAACGATACACTACAATTAGAATAGATACAATATTGTAGTGGTTTTTCTTGACTCATTTTGGGCGAAGAAATTTAAGCTTAGTAACAATCTTTAATAATTTTGTCCTCCTCGATGGTTCCTGTAGTCTTTGTATGAATAAATCGTTTTGTTTAACTTGAAGGATTTCTAAAATATGCTTTAGGAGTATTTGCAAATGCAAGCTTATCAATGCTAAAGAACAGTAAGCCTTATAATGCTCTTCATAACTCGTTAGTGATAATGGTGGGAATCTAAAGGATTATGGAAGGACATACATAAATGTTGATTAAAGTGGGCGCTGTTTAATTTAAACGATCCTTGTAACATTATTTGTAGTCACGTACGAGTACACTGTGCAGCAGTAAAGCTTAGAGAGTTACGATCACATGCTGTAAGATAAGTGAACAGCTGAGCCAGTCTATGAGGCTGTGACCCGCCGCGACCTTTACGTAATGTTTGCTTTACAAGGAGGTTTTTACATCTTGAATTAAGTAAGACGTGGATGGACTATTATTTTTACATAGTTAAGATTAAAATTAAAGTTTCAAGAGTGACAGACCTTAGGTACGGATCCAAGGCTGTTGCTTCCGGGTTAAGTTTTCAGAGCTGCACAAATTCAGTGTTTGTGCATGTGAGATTTGTGTCATATTTTTTTTATTTGTGTACCATTTGAATTTCAATCAGACTTAATTAAATATCTACTTGATTTAACTAGTCATGCCATTAACTAAGTTTTTCCTAAATGAGGCAGAATTCAGGTGTTGTCGTATACATATTCATCAGTCAGATACCTCCCCTAAGTAGCAAGTGAAAACCGACTAACGTTTCAAACTCTTCTTCGACATCGGCAGTAGTATTAAGTTTCATGTCGTAATATGTTCACTACGGCGACACGATATCGTTTTAATTTCTCCGCGTACGATGATGCAGACCGCTTCAGGAACTGGAGCGTTCAGTGAAAACATCTGACAGTCGCTGACACACATACTGCAGGCTCCTGCGCACGGCGCGTGCGCAATATTATTTATTTTGTTGATCAAATAGATATTAAAACTTGATCATAATTAGATTATGTTAAAATTTATCATAACTTAACATATCATGACGCCTGTACTCTCCGAAGTGCTAGGCAGAGGAGTGCCTACAGTACACCCTCACGTTGAGAGAGAGTGGGGTTTTTGACTATTTTGAACCATATGAGCCAATAAAATAAAAAATTAAAATTAAAATTTGTCGAAATCGCGAATCGGCGTCAGCCCATATGGAAAGATTAGTGGTGGTCACCGGTGACCACCACGGCGTTCAATGTGTTCAAAAACATATCCTTGTTTCTAGTCCCAGTTTCCTTGGGTTATTTAAGTGCATTTCATATTATTTAGTACGAGTAGATACTACAGAAGTGTTTTAACGTCTACGCAAACACTCTACAGGGTGAAATTGAAAACATGCGACAAATCGAAATGGGAGATTGTACTCATCATTGTGAACAACTTTTTCCATGAGATAAAACCTGAAATCGCGAAAAAAAAAATCAGCTGTTTCCTACATTTATGTTCGCATAACTCGTCAAAATGTAGGGAACAGCTGATTTTTTTTTCTCGCAATTTCAGGTTTGGTCCCATGGTAAAAGTTGTTCATAATGATGAGTACAATCTCCCATTTCGATTTGTCGCATGTTTTCAATTTCACCCTGTATATAATACCGGAAGGTTATTTTTATTACCTAGTTGTAGCGTCCGTCACGTTGTTAAAGTGTTACGTTTGCTTTAAAGATAAGTAAAGTAAGGTTTTCTTCTATGAGGAAAAATCTGAGCTGCATTAGAATGAAGGTTGTAGACGTAGACTTTCGTACGCCGTAGTATCTTAAAGATCGGAGGTCACGAAGCAATATAAGTTAAAATAAACTTTCATAAAACTGTTTCGTAATTTGCAAAAAATACAGATGGTTACACATAGGACATATTTTCAAGTCTGCTTTTGGTTTATAGAGCTAGTTTAACCAGCCTAGATTATTATCTAAACTACGCGTTTGTTAGAATAAACTTTGTTACTCCAGTCTAAATTCTTGTTGAATCTAGAACTTGTTTTAAAATAATTTAAGCTATTTGAAATGGAAAATGTAGTGGACCGTATACTTATGCTCAAGTTAATATTACCATGTCGCTGACACAACTAATGTGTTTGTCAAAAGAAAATAACTAAAGCCTTTAAAAAAGGTCACAGCGCTATTTGCTTGTAGTTTTCAACTTCATTTTCAGCTCCAAATACCATTCATTCACCGGTGAATGAATGGTATTTCACTTGGTTAAAACAGAACGCCTGACATACCACATTACCTAACGAGTTTTTATCTAAACTATTATTCTATCTAGGTCACAGACGTCGGTCTTCTATTTCACACCGAGCGATGTTTTCCTCCGATTGTACTGACATCGGAAAAGCCTCGGTTCACACGGGGTGATGTCTAGAAACTCCGACCTATATTGTACTGTGTTATTAAATTTTCCTCCTTTGTGTAGCGATGTCTTTGACCTCATTTATTAGAATGGATGGTTTCTTTCGTCTATTTTGTGTTTTTGTTTGACGATTGAGCATTATTGAGTAAGTCATTGATCTGAGGGAAAAGTACGTTGCTGGGAAAATGTGCTATTACGTAGCTGTAGAACACAATGCTCATATTGCAATATCAATATACATACTCACGATTGCATTTTGATATTGACTAACACATACTTTTTTTTTTGGTATTTTACTTCTTACCTAACTCTTGGCACAAGTGAGTATACCTAATCCTACAATAGAGTCGTGCCTAGAAATTGATTTGCCATCCATTAGTATTCACTGTAGTGTTGTTTCGTAAACTCTGCTAGCACACTCATATAAATTGTATACAAAATATTTCGTCGTGGATCTCTTGAAACAAATTTCGAATGACCTCGACATTTACAGTTTCTGTACTAGCCAGTGTTCTACAACACTCTCTACTACCATACATGATAGAAGTCAGAGTACACTTAACTATCCACGAGTCGAGTAAACTCTCATTTTCTAGGGCTGCGCGGGTTTCACTTTCCATGGCGATGGCGGCGGCCAGCGGGGTCGCTGACCGCACCCTGCTCATCCACCAGTCATTACACATGGGCGCAGAAGGTCCACTCAATATGACTGTATCTTTTCACCACATGTAACTTCCTACCTTTCACCCTGTATCGATGGGACCGTCTGAACCCGCCACGTGATCTCTGACCCTTGCGATAAAGACATACTGGTGTACGAGTAGAGAATGCTTAAGGTGCTCGTATTCGTCCGTGTACCAACTTGGAAATTGCTCGAAAGTTCATATAAAAATGTGCCGCCCTTTTTCAAGACGTGTTTGGGCATTTCTAGCGGTAGGTCAATTTATTAGGCCGTGACTAACGAAGAAGGAGAAACGGGATCCAAAGCCACACCGTACGGACTACTTTGGGGAGATCTATTTATTTGTGCACTTATTATTAATATGTGACATGAAGTAACTTTATCCCATGCCGCTAAGAGTGGGCCTGCTGTATCTCATTAGAATGCGCTGCGCCCGCGCAAGCGATCATTAGCCAATTTTAATTAACTGATGAACAGATAAGTGCAGTGTTTTGTTTTGTTAATGTAAGCCGTGTAGCGAGCACCTTTTAATTAAGCTTTACGTCTCGCGGAGAAGATAACGCGATGTTTTCGTTGGTCTTGCATTGCAGTGCTCGCTAACTAGAGGATTTAATGATTGCTGTTCGTATTTTCTCGTGTAGGTTTAGTAACATATGTAGCGAAGCGTAGAGCATTGTATTGTAGAGGCCAATCATCACCACTAGAATCAAGACTACGATAACACTGAACGTAGCTGGTGCTTCTGTAGATTGTTCTAATTTGAAAGTGCGTCGATAGAACAGTTTCAGAAATGAAATGAGAATAAAATAAATTTTATCTGTAAGAATTGTGATATATTACAGATAATCGAGTTTTTTACAGTTTCTAAAACAATTCGCAAAAACTAGCATGCAGAATTATTGATTTTATCAGACATGGATAATTAATTACCTACGGTATGTTGAAAGTTATATAAAAACACTGCCTTTCGCTGACTGCTGTATGAATCTTTTGGAAGAGTTCTAAATATTGACTACCAAGTGGTTTATGGCCGAAAGTACAATGACCCACATTCATCAGTTGACAAAAACCACCAAACTCAAATAATCCTTTCAAATGGAAATTACCATAAGAAATCCGAAAGTCAAACAATGAAATGCAAACAGACAAACATTGCACACACCACACAGAACGTACGCAAACAAGTCACTAATAAATCAGTGTCAAGGCGCCGCGCTGCGCCCGCGTCGGTGGGCGGAGCGCGCGTCGTGGTCGGGCGCATGCACGGTGCGCATCAGGTGCCATTGTGCCTGCTGATCGGATTGAAGCGAAAAGCGTGACTCGGTACTATTTGATGGTGGTTAGATGTTGTGAAATATTGATGAAATGTGCATCGTCACCACAACACGAGTTCAAAGGATGTGCATTAGAGGGAAAAAGAGAAACGAGGTCCTGACACCCATAAGTAGGGAGGATACAAATTCTCAAAGATGTTCCATTGATTTTACAGGTTTTTGATGAGGACCTCAACATCAAAAATACCCACAGAAATCTTAATAATAAGGTGAAATTCGGCACTTAGTTTTTATCAGATCGGGTCACACACATAGATAACTTAAGCTAAATCGTACCTACCTGCATTCATTTTAATTTAGGAAAATAGGTATAATGTTCCGTTGTAAATGTAAACAAAACATTTGATAAAGTGATTAAGTACTTGAACGCGTTTGCGAGTTGTTTCACAAACCGTAACGGAAGCACCCACACAATTTCCGCAAACTTAATTACCATTAAACCACATCGTCTATACCGCTACTACTCGTACCAAACGCCTACACCGCCTACAGCCACAAGTAGCTTAGCACGGATTTAATTAACGAATTGATTACGCGCGTGACGTGTGATCCCATTTACATTTGACCAACTTAAAAACTGACCAGCCTCCAAAAATGGAAGTGTTATGACTGCATACTCGCGCGCGAGCCTTGTTACGAAACAGCCAAGGAAACCAAATCAAAACCCAAATAAGAAAGCATCGCATTCCAATATAATTACAAAATCGATCGACGTGTTTGCTTTGGGCGCTAGTGAAAGCAGTTGCGTCATGTTACGCTGATTGGTCGCCGCCGCGCACGACAGAGCCCGATCGTGCACGAAGTCCCCCGAATATACACGACTGTTCACGAATATACCCGAGCAACGGTTCCCACGTTTTAACATTACGCGAGTTGTAATTACTAATTAGAGAGTGAATAGTTTTTGGAGTTGGACATAAAAGTCGCTGTTTTGGCGCGTAATTCATAATGAATGGTCAGAATTTAGGCTTTTTAATGGTGCCGTCCATCATTCGCACGTTTAATGTACTAAATGAGAACAATTTGATGGGTTTTGTAATAAAGCGGTTACTTTCATGTAAATGGACGTTTGTTGTTGATGAAGCGATCAACATGTTCGTCTTTACTTCACGCAGGTGTTTACATGATTGTGTAATGATAGCTTAATGTGGTACATTTCGATGATTTATATATATGACTTCTTGGATTTTAGTGATGGTTGATTTCATAAATAAAGTCATAGTTTCGGAATTCACGTCGTCGTGGACAAAGTTAACAGTAAATTCTTATGGCTACTTTTTGGAAAGCACTTTACATTCTGCGAACGTGAAATGGTTTAATTCCTACTTTATTAACTTGCATCATGTCACATAATTAACAGCTTAATACTTTTTTACATGATAATAATTTATTGGCTAACATGAATACGGTTGTTAACAGAAGTTTTGGCAATGTCTAATTTTCACGAGCTCTCGCTCTATGTCAAGGTATTGTCTTTTACGATACATACAATATTAATCTGTCCCTAATCAGCGACGTTTCCAACTCGGTGGAAGATAACGCGTTTCATTCCAGTCTCCAAAGGTAAGGCAGGATCGGATTTCAGTGGCTATAGACCGGTGGTCGTGTTGTCAACGTCGGCCAAAGTTTTCGAGTCCGCCATCCAGCGCAGCATGCAGAAGCAACTCCGCGCTCAGCTATCCGATGCGCAGCACGGGTTCCGGCCGGGGCGCAGCACTGCCACCAATGTCCTTAACTTCATGTCACAGGTGCTGTCAGCGGTAGATGCTGGTGTGCAGGTTGACGCTGTTTATTTTGATTTGAAAAAGCGTTCGACAGCTTCGATAATGACATTATTACGTAAGTTATCAGAAAATGGTGGCACACCACATCTATTGCAGTTCTTAGCCAGCTGTATGCAAGGCAGACGGCAGTATGTTGTCTACAACGGCTGCGAATCCGATCCGTATTACACCTGGCCCGGGGTGAGTCAAGGCAGTGACATGGGGCCTCTGGAATTTATAATAATGATAAACAATTTACCAGAACTCGTCAAAAATTGATCTTGTTTGTTATTTGCAGATGACCTCAATTTGCTGCTTGAGGTCAGGGCTGACTCTGATGATAGACGTTTGGTCAGGATGACATTGATAGGATAGTGGAATGGAGTCATGAGAACAGGCTCTACTTCAACGTATCCAAGTGATTGGCGATAAGTTTCACCCGCGCACGTGCACCCCTACTCTACGAGTACGTAGTGGATGCAGTACCGATGCAACCAGTCATGCAGGTAAGTGATTTAGGGGTTGTTCTCACTCCTGATTTGTCGTTTCCCGATCATATAACTAAGATATGCTCTGAGGCAGACGCGATACTTTACCAGCATCACAGCCATCAGGGTCCTTTATGAGGCATTCGTCAGGAGTCATCTGGAACATAGTGCTGTCATATGGGCTCCACATGAGGCTAAGTACTCACTGATGTTGGAGCGAGTCCAGAACAAATTCACGCGCCACCCGTACAAGAAACTTTATGGGGTATACCCATTTTACCCTTTGATGTACCCCACTCTATTTGTACTGGGTATGGTGGGGTGCAATCAACTCGGGATGCAACGGGAATTTGCGCTAGTGTCGTACATGGTGAAACTGCTTCGAGGCATAGAGCACAACCCGAGAGTGCTCCAGCAGTTGCACTTGTACGTACCGGACCGTTATATGTGGAGGCGACGGCCCCCGCCACTGCTGGTCGCACCATGAGCCAGGATCAACTTGCTGGCTAAAACCCCTCTGACTCGAGCAATTCGCACCATCAACTATATTCAGGTCGAAATTGATATATTTACATGTCACTGGAGTGAATTCGCAAAAGTACAATTGTTTACACTAAGCTACAAACAATGATCGTCTTGATCTTGTGATGTATTTTGTACTTTAATTTTAATTGTGTGTGTGTGACTTGGCTATCTCATTAGGTTAAGACTTGCGGTCGATTTTGTTAGAATCTCACCGTGAGAAGTTAGGTGAAGTGAGCTGTCATTCCATCGGATGCTAGAGATTGACACTAGTGACTGCTCACTTTAAGCTCACTTCACCCGAGTTATCACGGTGAGATTTTTACAGAATAGCACTACTGTAATGATAGTTTTAAGGCATTTCAATAAATAAATATTTATGTTAGAATAGATAAGCGAAAGCAGCTTTCGTAGCCTATTATTAAACGATTCCCATGCCTCGTTCACGTTCCACAGGTACACACTCCCTTTAAAAAATATTACGTTGCGCTCACCTTCTTACTTTTCTACTAATCTAATTTCTTATTCCATAACCCAACAGACTATTAGTTTCATGACATGATTCTATAAGTAAATTATTAACACCAAGGTCCATGAAAACATAACATAATAGCCAGCGGCTACAATATCAAAACACATGTTTCAAATGACCGGGTTACTGCACCATCTGCGTCAACGACAACCAGCTGAAATACGTAATTAACTTTCAGTTTCGACAATAAAATTTTAATGGTTTTCTGCTGACCCAAATACAATGGACTGCGCTTGTAAAGCAGATAGCGTATCGTTGTTTATGTTTTTAGTTATGCCTCGCTCTATACTTAAGATATGAATTGTTTTAACCGTTAATGGCTTTTCCATAAAACTTCACGCTAGCGTAAGGTATATTGTTTTTTACAATAATTCCTTTGTTTTGTTTGTACAATATGAATCTCTTTACAAACAGGGTATTAATATGTAATATTATAAATACAGTTATTGTAATAATTATCCTTCTATTTGGCTTGATGGCCAGAGATCGCTATTTTTTTTCGAGTGATTTCCGTTTGACCTAGGCAAGTTTAGTTCCGGTAGTACTTACCTATTAATATTGAAATAAACCGCGTATTTTTCAATAAAAACTACGTGGAAATACGCAACAAATATTTAATAACTTAATGGGGCATTTAGGCCGTGCACACACTGAAATTCCGACATAAAACAAAACTCAACTAGAAATCATTAAAAAAAAAAAACAAGCTATAATTGTATCTCTTGATGAGCGTGAGAGATTGATACCTCATGACTCAAAGAGAGAAAAGAAAATTGCGAGTATTTTTATAATAACCAGCTGCAGTAAAGTGTAGTGAAGCGTCGCCGGCGGCGCGTCGACGTCGTCAGTCAACTAGTGCGTGACAGTTTTCGTCTTACTTTCGATAGTTCTACATAAATGGGCATTTTTTTTATTTAATTCCTTTTATAAATATTAAATATTTCGCTACCCGTCGTTGCGTTGCACGGTGTTAACGACTTGAGATCGACATTTCTTTGTTATTTATGTTTAATTTAAATAAACACAACCCTTCTAGAATAAATTATCTAAATTATAGTAAGAACCGCTTCAAAATCTACTGTGCAGCTTAGAAGAACTAAGTGGTCACACAGATAGACTCGAAAATCGACTTTATTTCATATGATGATATTTTTGGTTTTTTTTTTTGTTTGAAATGTTATGTTGAATAATGACCGAAAATAAGAAATGAAAGACATCAAAATTATTCAAATTATGGACATGTTCATAGGCACGTGGCTATGAAAAACAGAAACTAGCCAAAAACTCCGACATATCAGATAGATAGATATTAACCTATTTTTTATTTCATTGTGCTACGCTAACTGCTACGCTGTAGCGATTTGCGTAGCGGCGTAGCGGCGTAGTACGCACCAAATGTTTTAGGCAAGTATATTTGTAACGTGGTAGGTAAGGCCACAAACTTCTTGGCAACCCTTTCTTTGTATTATCTTAGATTATTAACGCTATAACCAAGTTTTCATGAACCTAGAAATGTTTATTACTTAATTTCGAAGGACTTCTTTTTAAATAAACAAAATAGTCAATATCGTATAAATCAACAAAAAATCTTCAAAAGCCGATTGGCTGCGCTGATACGTTTGTGAGTTCTGTGACACACTTTCGGTGACGTAAGGCGCGTTTCACACGAGAGCCGAGTTCATCGTTACACAACAACTGACGGTCGGCTTTTTGTCTGGTTTGTTTTGTTGTTATGTTGCTCTGTTGCTGTCTGTTGCTCAACATGGACAGATAAGGTAGTCAAGTTGAAACACTGATGAAGAATAATTAATGTGTAGTTTGTCGAATTGTGGTTCAAATTTTCGGTGGATTAAAAACTTTTTAGGTTTCTGCAAAGAAAGCTGTAAACGGTTCACTATTTGAGGTTACTGCCAGATTTTATCGTTAATTTAAGTAATAAATAAATCATTAATTCACACCAAAGTCAAAAAATACCTCTTAATTAATATGATATAATATTGCATGACCTCTGTCTGTTCCAAGATCAGTTTCATTTATGGATTTCAAGTAGAACTTGTGATAAATATAGTATACAAACATTCTCCGGAAGTAAGTAGGTAATGCACACAGCAATAATAATGATATTTCTTCACTATTCCTCTACAAGCTTTCAAGATGAGAAAACTGTCCCAGAGGAAAAAACTGTCTCGCACTGGGCCCATGTGGTGGATTATGGCACACTCCCTCGTGGCCTTCTAAACCCAAAGCTATATGATTTACTTGACCTAACTTTACTTTTGTGTGAGTGTGAATCCCTGAAGGTCCTAAGTGTGTACAGTATTGATACAGAAATCCTTAAAGTGTCACCACGGCACAGGAGTAGCTATTCAAAACACACATCTACTCATCCATCGTAATAAAATGTCTTTATATCCATTACTTCCTAAGGGGCATGAGACTGAATGTTCAATCGCTCATTATGTGCAGTGTGTGCAGTGTGCAGTATGTACACTGTACAGTATGTAGAACGATCCTTGGGTCAATGCTGCTGACGACACGCCACCCGCATATACGGTTTTATTGAGTGTTTTCCTTAAGTACCACTATTTGTTGTTGTTAATGCCTTGAATAAGTATGTAATTAAGTATTTGGAGTCATTACTTTGCGCTACTTGATGTTGTAAACACGTCTTGGTATAATCAACCTGTCTACTGTCTTCCCAACAGTTTTGGGGTCTCCTTTTGAAGTGACGACTTCGGACATATGTTCACATATCGCAAGTTAAGCAACGCTTGCCACGGTTGGTTCGTGGATAGGTGACCATCCATTACATATCGTGAGCCCTCCGTGCTTCGGAAAGCACGTTGAGTTGTTGGTCCCGGCTGTCATACATAGATATTTGACAGTCGTTACGGGTGGTCAGAAGCCCAAAAGTCTGACAACCAGTCTTACCAAGGGGTATCGTGTTAATCAGTAACTGGGTAGTGGAAGTCAGATAGGTAGTCGATCCATGTAAAATACAGATATTCAGCTACATCCGGTTAGACTGGAAGCCAACCCCAATATAGTTGGGAAAAGGCTAGACAGATTGATTAGTAGATTAGTGGTCAGCTGTACAGGCCGCGCACCCACAGTAGGTATCTGTTTGTAGATCACGTTGTAGACAAAAAGGCGATAATGATCGAGTCACTACTAGGGCTCGTTTTAGCAGGAGTGCCATGTTTAATTATGAAAACCCAAAAGAAGGATGGGTTGGGTTAAGGACTACAGAATCCAACGTATAAGGTTATCTGATCCAGAAACCTACTTGGGCTTAAACTACTAAGCATTCCAAAAAGTAAAGTACTTCAAACACAATGCGCCGCAAATAGTATTGACTGATCCTCCTTGCCAGTGGATCAGAAGTAAACGAAGAAGTATCCGCTGAAAATATTGTTTACAACCGAGACTTGTAACAATGTAAAGCGCTAGAAGCGCGATGAGCATCATTTCTCAGCGCTGCAAGTTTATCGCTGAGGCCATCGGTCTGACCCATTTCCTACAGCTACGAGTATGTTCGGTTTTTCTTAACTTTCATAAAAACTATACAATTTGTGTTAGAATCGTCTTGTTATTGACTGAGCCCGTTGTCTTACGCGCTTGTGATAATAATGTTATAAGTTTAAAACGTGAATTAATAGATTAAGGGTATGTTAAGTGGTTCAGATAGACCGTATCCACCAGATAAAATGTAACAGAATTTGCATAAATTGTCTATTGTCAGATAAAATTCGCGAGCTTGTCCAGAGGTAGTGGTAGTGACATTAGGGTTATGGGAAAACTACCTTCTAGAGTTTATCTTTTATTGTAATCTATTTGATGGTGTTCGCAAAATAATTTAATTGGTAATACTATCATTAAGATCGGATCATTAGTTAGTTGGAACTTTTACTTCATGATTGATCGTCATTGGATTTGCAGTGACGGTAGAGTTCATGTACTCGTTTCTATCATCCAGATTAACTTATAATATTTACTAAATTAACTTTATCTTCACTAAAAGTTTAACTTTCACAAAAAGTTTTTCCGTAGATTTTCCTTCGCATCAAAATTGCAGTTTGCAATGTTGAAAGATTTTTTTCGCTTCATGCGACATCTAAAAATAATCATTTCATTTTTATCGATTATCCACCAGCTAGCGTGTCAGAAAGTTCAAACATGACATAATTCGAGGGTACTGTAGTGAAGTATACTCACAGTGCGCAGTGTCCCGTCGCGTAGAAAGTGAAAATATCAGCGGCGCAAGCGCATGCCCCTGCACTCACTTTCCTCGCACCACTCTCACTCGGCTCCCAAGCTTGTACACTTACTGGGATTATACAAGTAATACAACAATCCAAATGTATAATTGTACAACACTTCGAATTCGCTGTTATTTATTCCGAATTCAAAAAATCTTCGTTCGCGTTATTTGCGCGGTTGTGTGCGTGTTCGTGCGTGGTCGGGTGTTGTCGGCAGTCCGTGCCGGCGCGTCAGGTGCGACTGTCTGGCGGTGAGAGCCGCGAGCTGCGCCGGCGCTCCTCGCGTTGTGTAACTCTTCCACGGTGGGATGGTGTGAAGATTTTGACAATTTTTTTGAACATTCCATCTGACGTGAATCTGGGTCTCGTTACATCATATCGGTTTTAAATATTTTCTCTTCATACAGATAATTTTTATTTAGTCAGCGATTTACGGTGATTATGTATTTTTTGACCATCTTATTACTTATGTGGATTGATGTCATTAATTTAGCTAGTAATAATCTGAAATGTTATTGATTTGAATAATTAAACAAATTCTTACTAATTTCTTTTATACAATTAATTAATAAATTATTACTCTACATCATATTCGAAAGTACATAAAAACTACAAACTCAAAAACGCCAAAACGCAGTCGCTATAAACCAAACATTTCCTGAACAAAGCTTCGTAATATGCGCGCGCGCATGACGCAACGGCCGGACGCGGTAATTGCTGGAGAAAACTCGTCCGGACCGGACGGGCTCGCGTGCCCCGGACACGGCCCGGACACGTGACACCGATGTGTAACAGGTGGCGAGGTAGTACACCTGTGCTTTTAAGGTAGGTTGCCTTTTTGGGGCAACTCGCGTTGGTGTTAGGTGTCGGAGATGTCGATCGGTAGAGGTGAATGAGGTGCCGGCTTGTCTCGGAGTCCAATAGGTTTCGTATTGTCATATGCCTTATTGGGTGAAGCAGACATTTTGTGTTTTGTGTGTAATGATGTCTTTGGATTATCAATTTACCAACAATATATTTAATTCTTCAAACAACCACAGAATAACATCACAACTGCCAATCTATTCCGTAAAGGTCTCACCGTGAAACTTATCTGGCAATAGTGTCAATCCCACAATCCTTAGCATCAGGTAGCATGACAGAAAGCAGAAAGAAAATACATTCATTTGTGGTAAACGTGACGCAGAGAAAAGAACACAGAAAAGAACAAGTTGGGGGATAATATGTCACTCAGTGGAATTTTCAAATTTTGCAGCACTTTGAAAATCTCAGTTGGCGGGTGACCGCGACAAAGCAATGCAATTACTGCGACTCTGTCTTCTTTGCGCGTCCATTCCATTTTATAAAATTAACAAATGTCCAGAAACCCTTTTTTTTATTTTCTTTAAATATTCAAATTTCGAATGCCCATAATATTTTCCTCGGCTTGCATTCTAAATTCGAACTTTTACCTATGTGACAGTACTTATGGCGCGACTACGTATAATTTCTGTGTATGTATGCATGTGTGTGTATGTATGTATGTATGTGTGTAATGTGTATGTATATATGTACTATGTATGTATGTATGTATGAAGTACACGCACGATATGCCAGTTATGTTTATGTCACATGTAATAGAGGGCGAGCACTCAACAAAAAGTCCTGATGGACAAACCCAACCACCATCAGCCGATCATCTGTTGTTAATATTGGAACAAATCAACGTTAAATTGACTTGACATTAGTCAGAGCGTCAAAGAAAGTAGGGACTTGTAAATATTAGATAGTAAACAAGTTTATGTTGCACTTGTCGCTTTGTCAAGCGCTGACAAGCGATTTTATTCTTATTGCAGCGTTTATGTTAGCATTCAATCTCGTTAGCGCTTTGAAATAGCTCGTCAAATTATCAATAGACCACTAACGAGCCATGGCTACTCAAATATACTAGATGGGAATTACTTATTGTCTAGTACTCATAGCACAAGCTCTGCTTAGTTTGGGACTAGATGGCGTTGTGTGAAAGTTGTGGAATATTATTATTATTATTATAATTATATACTTCAATTAAAGCAGCTCTTGTCAGGGAGTTCGCAAACTTGTCACTACTCGTTGGAGTCGCTCAAGGAGAAGTTTGGGATAGGGCTCCACACCCTCTAAGGGATGCACTGTCCTCTGGTTACTGGGAAGTCGGTCTGTCCAACCCATAGGGGTTGGGCGCCAGCAGTCAGTCAAGCGACCGGGAAATAAGTAACAGGTCGCGCAGAAATGATCTCGAATGGTGATACCACTTCCCATATGTCAACATAATGATTATAATGCTCATAATTTGTATCTTGCGAAGATCATCGTTTTATTAGCACTTTTTAGGAAATAAAATCAACAAATCAAAGCTTAAAATATATGGCTTGAAATATCTGCAATTTTGAAGAATGACAAGCAATTTATTTATTCAATTAATTCTACAGACATTCTTAATAAAACCTTTTACTTTTCTATGCAACGTTATTGAAATAATTAATTAATAGTTATGATGATACGAGTATATGTTTCTTTTGACTACTTCATTAAAGTAGTGAAGAGATAGTTCGTTCTTGGAAGAATAAAAAACGGCGCTAATATTGTAAATGCTCTGCTTGTCTGTCTAACTGTTGTATGTATACCAAGTTGCCTACTGCCTACGTTTTTACCTCGTCTTTCGTCGTAAGGAGGGTTTTGTTTTGTTAAAATGCTGCCATTTATAGGTAAGGCACTATTCAAACACTTTGTCCAGCCTGGAAATCGAACCCAAGTCTTCACGATGACAAAAGCCACACTTGCGACCACACGACCAACAAGTGTTCGCGTCGGCGGCCTGTGTCCGGCTCACACAGGCCGTATTGGTGTCACCTATGAGATGGTTTTAGCACTCGATGTACTTATTTACATACATAATTATTATGTAAGAATATAACCGTTTATGTGTTACGCTAAAACGTTAGGTACTATGAATTGACAGTTCTGTACTAAGAAATTATAGTATTCAAATAAATATATGAAAGATGATAACGCAAACTCAATAAAGGATCTAATGATAGGCTCAAAAGTGTTTGTCTTTAACTTTTTCAACAAGATTAGTTTTTGTTGTTGGGATAAAACATATCTAAAATATCTTTTTAGGGTTCCGTACCCAAAGGGTGCTAGCGGAACCCTATTACTAAATCTCCGTTGTCTGAGTGTGTATTTCTATTGCCGCCATATCAACAAATCATAAGAAAAAATAAAGGAGGTCTCCACACAAGAAACGTTTATATTCGGCGTTTTTTTGCAGCGCGCTGTATCTCATGAGCCGTATTAGGTACACAGTTGACATTTTCATAGTGTGTATATTCCTGTTATAACAGAAAATAAAAATTAAAGGGAAACCCCTTTTAATTTTTAACGTATATCTTTCGCCGTTTTTTTGCCTTGTGGTACGGAACCCTTTGTGTGCAAGTACGAGTCGCACTTGTTTCTAGTTAATGCACGACTCATAATGCGAAGCATTAGAGAGTGCTTTAAGATTGATTTTTTTTCTTCCTTTTTGCAACTGTTTCTATTGTTATACTCCTGCTAGTACACAGAATCTACTTAATTTACATATATACCATTAAATTGTATAGATAATTTAATGGAGATTAACTCTGAACGTTTCAAAAATTGATGTAATGCAGTAGAAACGAAAAAAAACATCAAAATATTTCTAAAAAAGAATCCCGTCAATCAAGTGTGAAACCTGAAAACATTATAGCTTGCGAAAAAATCAATTAACTGAGTCAATTTTTTTTTTAATACATTCCGTTCACCCATAGGAGGAACCCTATTACCCTAACTATTAGAAATGGCTCTTTTATTCAAAGTAGTTTAAGTATAATTAATACAAAATGAACTAATATTATAAACGTTCAAATGAGCATTATAAGTCGTGCACTTTTGGATTATCCAGATTTTTCTATCTAACTATAAGATATTTTCGTGTCAACAAATTAATTGCTTCATCCCTTCTTCTTAAAAGTAAATGCGTACCTTACATACATTATACTTACTAACTTTCACCACGTTAATTCAACAAACACAAAACATGAATTAAAAATACTTTAAGAATTAGTGATATCTACAACAAACACAAACAGAAAAACAACTCGGGTTCATTTACATCCGATGCACGGTCACACGCGTGTGTGAGGCTGAGCGCATGCTGCCGTGCACATCATCACCGCATTGTTGCTCTCGGGTCGGTGAGGAGACTCTGACCGTAGGATCTAACTCCTAGCACTTTCCCTTGACTCCAGGGTTACCACTAAGCATGAGTGACACAACATTGTATAAGAGCGAATTAGGCTAATTAAATCATTCATCGATCATTATCATTTCATGCGAAAGATGGCCACTGCTGAAAACAGGCCTCCCCAAGCACCGCCACTTCGACCAGTTCTCTGCTTCCCACATCCAGCCGATTCCTACGGCCTTCACAGGGTCATCGGTCCACCATGTGAGAGACTTTCCAACGCTTCGTCTTCCGGAAGTTTGAATCACATTTGTCAATCATAAAAATATCACAGTGGCAGCGAATCCTTACCGCTTGTTTAGCCAAGGTTGTTGTTATAAAAAGGTGGCCAGATATAATGACAATGGTTGTGCCCTTTCATTTGAACAACTTGCTTATAAATGTTTGACACCACGGGCTTATGTTATGGTGGAAATGATTTGAAAAAATCTCGCTTATTACTTACGACTCCTACTTTCTACCCTTTCCTACTGCTTTAGGTACTTATTCGTATGTGAACATTGACCTGCATGATCAAATCAAATCAAATCAAAAGTGATTTATTCAAACTAGGCTGAGAATCAGCACTTTTCGAACGTCAAAATTACAAAAGACAGTCCCCCAAAACGCCCGCCCTTCACCACTTCCTAGTGCTTTCGCTGGGAAGAAGAAGTGGCGCAACAAGAATATAAATAAACCAGGCCGCGTGCCGCCCCCACAGTATGTTAGATTGTTGTTGTTTAAAATAAACACCGTGTTAACAGATCGAGTTTCTTGATAATGATTGTTTTACTCATGTTTCGTTGTCAATTCTTACAAGTTACCCGTAATGTTACTCATGCGATTCTGGATTAAGAATTGTGCCATTTTGAAAGAAAACACATTGATTTAGCACAGACTAAAGGGCACATAATACTGCAATGGTTGGCCCCGACTGGTCCGTATTGATTAGTTATTCCGTGACTTAACAGTCGTAGGTTCGAACCCAGTCAGGCGCTTTACTTTGTGTAAATTATTTCATCTCCACTGCTCTCAAAATTGTGAAGGAAAACATCGTGAGGAAACCGGCATGTCCTAGAACCAAAAATTTGAAGAAATTTGACATCCACCAACCCGCACTGGGCCTGCGTGGTGGATAACGGCCCTCTCCCTCTCTGTGAGAGGAGACCTGTGTCCCAGGAGTGGGACCATTATAGACTGATGATGCTATTCCGCTAGACGTCAAACAGTTGTCGCGGTGATAAATGATGATTACGACTTTTTGTCTTGAATTCTTGATTGCTATTTTACCTTCTTCGTGTACCCATCTGCGTAACCACAGTGGCTCTGTCCATGAAAGTTAACGTTAGTTAGTAGGGTGTATCTTTTGTCTCAGTTGCGTCATATTCCCTAGTGTTAATGTTTTACGGTGAGGTCTGTACGATGTGGTCGTTACGTACTTGTGCCTTTATCTAACAGTTGTGAATGGGCGATGTTTGTGCAATTGTTAGCCGCATTGTACTGTGTGCCGTTGTAATATTAAGCTATTATATTTGTGGTTGTTTCACTTATTGCAGCTTTATTCGCATTCTCAATTACGTTTCCGTGTACTGCTCATAGAAAACTTTAGTTTTTAACTTTGCTCGTTTCAAATATGACTTGTATTTTGCATACCATTTGTGACTTTAGATACCTAAAGTTTTGTATAATTTATTTTTGCATCATGAGACTGCATCTAGAAAATTACAACCTACTCAGAATTCCAAAAAAATAAGTTCTATATTTTGCACAGAAGGTACCGTTATACGGGGTGCGGAATGCAGGGTGCAGGGTGCAGGGTGCAGGGTGCAGGGTGCAGGGTGCAGGGTGCAGGGTGCAGGGTGCAGGGTGCAGGGTGCAGGGTGATGGGTGCAGCGTGCAGGGTGCAGGGTGCAGGGTGCAGCGTGCAGGGTGCAGCGTGCAGGGTGCAGGGTGCAGGGTGCAGGGTGCAGGGTGCAGGGTGCAGGGTGCAGGGTGCAGGGTGATGGGTGCAGGGTGCAGGGTTCAGGGTGCAGCGTACAGTGTACAGGGTACAGGGTGCAGGGTGCAGGGTGCAGGGTGCAGGGTGCAGTGTGCAGGGTGCAGGGTGCAGGGTGCAGGGTGCAGGGTGCAGGGTGCAGGGTGAAGGGTGCAGGGTGCAGGGTGCAGGGTGCAGGGTGCAGGGTGCAGGGTGATGGGTGCAGGGTGCAGGGTTCAGGGTGCAGCGTGCAGGGTGCAGGGTGCAGGGTGCAGGGTGCAGGGTGCATGGTGCAGGGTGCAGGGTGCAGTGTGCAGGTTGCAGCGTGCAGGGTGCAGGGTGCAGGGTGCAGTGTGCAGGTTGCAGCGTGCAGGGTGCAGGGTGCAGGGTGCAGGGTGCAGGGTGCAGGGTGCAGGGTGCAGGGTGCAGGGTGCAGGGTGCAGTGTGCAGGGACATCGCCACGCAGCCTGTTACCATGGATTCAGTACATGATTCTAAAACCCCTTGCTTTAAAATTTCAGTTCAGTTATTAAAAAAAATAGTTATTCAATACGTTCTGATCGCGTAGGTTTTGCACTTTTCTATGAAACAGTGTTTTTTTTTATAAGCAATGAAAGATGTCTACGCTAGGGCGTCTAGAATCACGTGCTGACTCATGGTGACCGTGCGCACTTTGACGTCCCGCCAGCCTGTATTGTAAGTTTCAATAAATGGGTATATGGGTGTAGTGTAGGTACTGTACACTTTGCGAAAGTCCTTCCTTAACTTCTTCAAAAACCTTACTAACTGTTTCGTTGCTTTTCAAACATGGTCAGATGTGCTCGAGTGATGTCAGTCACGTCAGTCACTTGCGTGCAAGTCGTGTGGTGTGCTAAACTGGCGTGCAGCCACCGGACGAGAGGAAGTTTCTGCTTCTCGTTTACTTTACTAGTTTTACGTTGCGTACGTGCCCTATTATCGACCGGAACTGTGCCTACAGAGTGGTTGGAAGAGTTATTTTGCCGACGCTTCGGGGAGGCCTATGTCTGGCGGTATCTGACTCCTAAGGTCTGTGTCAGAGTGTCCACTTTAGGGTAGCAAGCCTGTGTCTGGTACTTGTATCGTCAATGTCTGATACTAGTGTATAAGGTGTCCAACACTTGAGTTTGTGAGCGTTTGACAAATAAAGATACTCGTAGCTAGAAACCGAGTCAATTTATGTATAAGAATGTAGTTTTACATAAAGATGTCAATTTATTTATTTAAACTCCTCGCACAAAAGGTACAAAGGCGGATGTAAACGCCGGTACTGAGCTTCACGTGGATTCTGACGGGGTGGAAGAATGATGCAACCTTGATTTTTATAATGATTGGTTTAATGACCAAGAGAAATTTACAAAAATCGGAAAAAATATGTATGCATATGGCGGCTTCAACGATCTATGGGCGAGAGACGTGACATCGTCGCTCGCGGCTGTTGTCCTTTCGTGTCGTATGCGTGTGTGCGTGAGACGTTGTGAGCGCACACATGCTAGGCGTTAACAGCGGACTTAATGCCTTAGGCATTCTCTACCAGTCAACCAAGGGTGGTGAAGAATTAGACGGCACGTGCTTTGGTTGAGAGGACAGTGATCAAAAAATAAAAAAATAAATTAAAAAAAAACTAGACAAATACACAAATAGGTATTAAACACATACATACGATTTACTATAATAATTATATATATTTATACTATATAAATATATATGAATTCAAAGAAGAGAGGTGTTGAGATGATTCTACGCATTTTATAAGTTCTGTATTCTTGCTGGGAGATTCTGAAACACTGACAAAATAGACAGTTGTACTAGAACCGAATTGTATCAGAATAGAATCCGACCCGTTGCCAAGTTTCAGTTACTGAGTCAAGTTATTAACTAACCGTGTTTTGTATCCAATTAACTGATCCACAAAGCATTAACATTTACAACAATCTTTCATTACAATCGGAACATAATACTTTCTTAGTGTTTGCAAAATTAATTCGCGTCACTTTCCTCAGATTAACTTCCGCAAATACCAAACGTTACGTAACGAGAAATCAGCGTTTTGTTAGATTATGTTACGATTTTGAGCTGAATATGAATGTGGCCGTTTTTATACATTATTGTTATTATTTTAAATTATTTCGCGGCTTTTTTTTATTTGGTTACCTTTTATAAATGTATAATTGAACAGCCGGTCGATTCTGGAAAAATCACAGCGTGATAACTAAGGTGAAGTGAGCTTAGAGTGAGCTGTAAGTCATGCTGATGCTAGGATGCTGCATCACTATTGACGACTCACTCCACGCTCACTTCACCCAAGTTTTCACGGTGAGATGGTTACGGAATCGCACGGCAGGGACCAACTCCGACCTGCCTTGTTTGCAAACGAACTTTAACCTGCTTTTAGAATAACACCCGGCTTAGTTTTGAGAAATTTTATAACATCATCATATTATGATCCTTCCCTTAGACGTGATGCCTCTTTAGTCTAGAGACCGAAGCATAGTGCTACTGATCATTAGGTTCGATCTCCGGGTCGGAAAACTCTACCTAATTATAAATCTTAGTGAAATTAACATATGACCACTAATATCTTCGAAAGCTGCCGATGATTTAGCATATTCATCATTTATCTTCAAGAGTCTATTCCTCAGAGAAAACATCACAGAAGTGACAAAGGAAAGTGGCACTTATGTTATAACAACTAGCTGTACAGTCCTGGCACTTCATTATGTTGTCCATCACTCCGATAACAATAACACTAGTAAAGCACTAAAATCAATGTGTGTTATTGTGTCTACAGATTGGCCGCTGGCGTAAGACTTGCATCCATTCCACTGCTGGACATTGGCTTCTCCTGTGTCAGCTGCAACACACGGTCTCTGCCTTACTCGCTTAATTGGGTTACAAGCGCTAAATCGAGTAACGCCAATGTTTTTCCGGATGTAATCATTTTTATTATAAACTATTAATTGCATAAAATTTCCAAAGCACAGGACTTTCAGAGATCGGTCAGCATCTAGATGTCAAGACCCACTTGCAAATAGTAAAAAAAAAAAAAAAATCAAGGCAGTTGCAGCAAACTCTCAATGGAACCTTAACATTTTCCAACAAGGTTGGCCAACAAATATTGGGCTAAGGTGTTGGGCCAATGTGTAGTTATCCGGCTATTGGCTCAGTTGTATTCCATGATTGCTTTAATGAGAGAGTGCTTCCTACAGTCACTTTTACTTCATATAATATATACTTTAGTAATATTTCACTCGCGTCATCTTGTTAATTGTCTTCAATTAAATAATTCATCGCTTACCGATAGTTTCTATTCGACTGACGCGGGTGAATGAAAGTCTAGGAATGTGCTGTCTAGCGGTGAAATAATATAACTGTTTAAATCTTTATCATTGGGTAATCTGTATTATTTAGAAGTTTGCCGTACGTAGATAGTATATTTTTATCTAAGGTAGGACGTTGATGACAGGTTAACTATCAGAAAATTGTGATCTGATTACGCAATTTATAAGGATTTTAAATTATCTTTTGATGGTTAATTTTCCTTTTGTTTTTTTGTATGATGATGCTGTGAATCATCTCCTATGAAAAGATATGATTTGCTCTGTTCAGGTATTAGCAGTAACGAGTTAGAATGTATGTTTCACTAAAGAGCTAGTGAAATCATTGTAAGAATTGAATAGATGATATGGAAATATAAATCGATTAGCATTATGTATTATTCAGATATCATTCTATATATGGAAACCACTTACAATAGGTACACGTCTTCTTGAATAGATGTAAATATTCATGTAACGCCACGTCCGTATCCAGCCTAGCACCGGATGTTGTCGCGCAACTTAGCTTATATCCTTATTTCTAGCACTAGACTATGATAGATTATAGGATAAATCTGGATCAAAGCGCCACAATGTGAGCTTAACGCCAAGCTAGAACTACTAATCCAAACCACAAAATACATACATCTTGTGCTATTATCTTACACATACATTTTGTGCTATTATCTTACACATACATTTTGTGCTATTATCTTACACATACATTTTGTGCTATTATCTTACACATACATTTTGTGCTATTATCTTACACATACATTTTGTGCTATTATCTTACACATACATTTTGTGCTATTATCTTACACATACATTTTGTGCTATTATCTTACACATACATTTTGTGCTATTATCTTACACATACATTTTGTGCTATTATCTTACACATACATTTTGTGCTATTATCTTACACATACATTTTGTGCTATTATCTTACACATACATTTTGTGCTATTATCTTACACATACATTTTGTGCTATTATCTTACACATACATTTTGTGCTATTATCTTACACATACATTTTGTGCTATTATCTTACACACTCAAGTTTAAGTGTTTCGCTTTGAAAGTCCTGCCACATAATGTGAAATATTTAACACATCACGCTATGGCTACCTGCGGCTATGTAAATATCATATAAGTTAGTGGTTTCACTTGAGGAATGTGTGTGCTGTGATATAATCCGGAGGTGGATACGCAGCCTAAATGAGACCTGAATTACAGAACGCGGAAGGATGAACACCGGATATTTCTTTGGTGGATTTTTAACTGTGTTTCTCATTATTATGACTAGTTCAACTCTTAACCAGCCAAGGCCACTGCACTCTAATGCTGGATATGGAATTCTCTCAAGCTAAGTTACAATATTCAAGCAAAGATTTGCCTTGAGGAGAACTTAAGCAAGGGAAGGTGATGTGCTTAGAAAAAGAATTCCATTCATCCTACATAGTATAAAAAAGGCTTCTTTAGACAAAGATTTGTTTTTTATAAAGACTACTATTCTGTACTGACTCCAAATAATACGTTCGTTTTCCTACCAAGGTATCATTTTCCTGTCCTCAGCCCGGTGGGATAGTGATGATGATGATGATGATGATGAAAGAAAATACCCATTACGAAGACAATATCCTTTATGAAGAACATGAGCATGATTGTTACCATTAATCCTGTGGTTACATGAGTCAACCGAGAGAAACGTGGCTGTTACTATTATTTTGATGTAACGCTTTATGTAAACACCCTGACTCATTGTAATTATTATGAATGAAAGTGAACACTGTACCTACTGCAGTGTTAGCACACCCTGCATGCTATTTTTTGACATACATCCTTCTTTAAGAATGTATGCAACATTTTTTTGGGTACTTTGCTTCACCAGAAATATTATTTCCGAAATTTTCAAATAAGGAATTGTTCTCCGCCCGGGCACTGCCCGTATTTTTATTAACGTTTGGATTCTAATCTTAGTCGCATTCTGTCAAAAATACAATAAATATTTACATACATTTTTGACAATTTTGACGGTGATTCGTCGCTGAGATGAGATTTAACGTTTTTAAGTACCTACGAGAATTGGCCTTCTGGTTTGGGCCGATCGAAATCGATGATTTTGTTCGATGTCAATCGATTGTAAGAAATTGGTTAAACCATGCAAACAGACTGCGTGGTTAGTAACGATCGAGGGCTGGTTGTTCATCAGTTTATATTTACGATCGCATATGTTGTATGGTATTATATTATATCAAATATGTTTTGAGATGATGAATATCATCTAGACGACGTTCACTGTCAGTGATGAGGAGCAGGAATAGGAGACTAGTGGTAATGGAGGCTCTGGGGAAAGGCGATAGAAAGGTGACAGAAAGGTGATAGAAAGGTGATAGAATGATCTGACAAGCATAAGAGTTGTCTCCTTGAATCCTGTATTAAGCAAGACATTTATAGATCCTTAAATCAATTACAATTAAGTGCAAATACAGTAAATACTCAGACTTCGTTTAGTTGACTGGATGTGCCAAGTGCCAGGCGAGCCAACATCCGGTCAGGTAATTGAAAAGGACACCACTATTAGCAGTCATCAAGTGAAAATACATGAGATTAGTAACGGATTGTAAAATAAATAAAACGATAGTAACGATTAGGTACTTACTGAACTTTTTAATTGAAACATGCTTACCTACATACATACAATTTCAGTAAAGCGCCGGTTTTCTATTTTACCTTTAACTCTTATTATTAAATGTCTCTTAAAACTATATTATCCTTTTAAGCATTTGAACACAACAGGATTTGAGTGATTTCTAGAACCAATTTCTAGAACCAATTTCTAAATTCAATTAAAATTCTAGTCCAGTTATAGATCATAGTAAAACGTCGATGGACCTCATTAGTTGACAATCTACAAAAGAACTCGTCACAACTTATCATGAATACTTTCTCATTAGTTTAGTTCTAGTTTCAAATAACAGAACTCAATATTTTTCTGTCTTTCTTAGCCTGTATTTTAAAAAGATACACAGCAGTCATAAATCTCAATTATAAAATTAAGATTAAATATTAGTAATATTATTATCAAATATTATTAAATATTTAATTATTATTTATTATTATTATACTTAGTATTAAATCTATCATATAGAAAATGGTAATAATCTGAGTAAGGCCCCAGGATAATATTATCAGTAGAAACGAGAATTCTGCATTCCTTCAAAACCGATCATACAAAAGACATAAACGCGCGAGCAGCACATTTTAACAACTTTCTTAGAACACAATAAAACTAAGTCAGAAGTCGTCCCCTTTGGTCCCCACCTCCTTGCTCCCCCTGGTTGTAGGTGAACAGCCAGCGCAGCATCCTCCACAGCGCCTCCGTGTCCTCGCAGTGGATCTTGTAGCATTGCTTCATCGTGCGTCGAGGAAGCGTTGATGGGCTGTAACAATCGTTTAAAATACTCATAGATTTTTTATAAAAAACATGAAAATTATATTGATTTTTTTTTTTTTTTTATATTGCTTATGGTCACCCGCATTGTTGATAGTATTCAGCCGCTCATGACGGGGGATTAGTCAGCATATCCGACAAAATTAATGCTTTATTACCGAAATAACTTTTTCTTTGATTATCGTAAAGTTCCCTGTGTGTCATTTCCAATGTTAATGAAGAAAAATGTCACAAAATCTAATACAATACAAAACGATTAACTAGTCTTTTTGCTTGTTATTAATCCATACGTTCAGTTAACAAAATACGGGTATAGGTAGTTATGTGCAAATGATTAGCCAATCACCAATGTTGCTACGAGAAGTGACTACAGCATGCACAGCTAGTCCTCAAGTCTCGTCATTCTCCGACTGCATTCCAACACATCACCATTATGATATAACAGCATCTAGAACTTGGTTTTGTAACAGGTTTGTTAGTTTTGCAACACAGTGATAGTGTTCCCTGGCCTCGCGTGTCGCGGAGAAAGTGTTTGTGGACCGAACCTCTCACCTTCTAGGTCATTTCGCTTGTTTTAATCTTAGTTCATTATGTGCACGTGCTAAGTTTAGAAATGTGATATGTGATAAAACTCGAAGAAACGTGTATTTGGCAGGGAAGTTCACTTTAACTATACGGTTTGTTTCACAAGGTTCGGGCAGGCACTATCTACTGGATGAACACAATAATGGAACATATTTGAAAGTATCTTTAAGATAATGTAACCAGTAGTTATTTTATGATGAATGGACGCAGCAGGCTTTAATACCGCTTAAATGATTTGACTTACACGGGATGAGTTTTTAAACGGGGATCTAAGACGTTTTAGTTTTCTTCTGCTACTCGTGTGCAGATTTCTGACTATGTTTATAAGCCTATATGCAATATTGTGCCTTGTCCTACTTCCAATACGACGATCATAATATGATTGACAAAAGTAACATGTTACTCACGGCACATAGTTTCTCTCAGAGTGCAGTTCACAAAGTAGTCGTCTTCTGCATCGCTCACTGATCGGAGCCACGTCTGAAATGCCAGGGTCTGATCGACGGTACGGGAATGATGAAGGTTGTCTGAAACAAAAACATCATAGAACATTGCTGGTTTTTTAGATAGAAAGACCTAAATTGAAATAGTTCAGTAATTTTTGGTAGAATCTATGCTAAGACTTTAAAATTGAAACGTTTTGAGTAGGTTTTATTGTATCACGTGTTTATTGTGCACGTGCAGTGACATGCGCTTCCCCGGTACACTACATGCACATTTACCCACTGTTACGCAACGCGAGGAGGTGCGCATCTTCCGCGCACGCGCGCCGCCACTGCGTGGAGCTGACGAACTGACCGACTGACACGCGCCATTGGACGTGACGGGTGTTGAAAGCAATGGTTTATTCTGTTATAATTCCTTACTCTGATTATGAAATGTCTAAATTACGAATGAAGGAAAATATTAGCTTCTTGTAGTTAAACCATCTGTTTAATCTTTGGGAAAAACATAGATGAATGAGCTGACTAACAAAATGCGATTTTGATAAATGAATGATTAAAGGGTCCATTGGCTTCTGAATGTAACCTTCCTTTAGCTTGCTCTAAAAAGTCTCCAGTTCTTTAGAACCGAAAAAGGATTTCGAAACAATTCAGTTTAATTTGCCCTATAGTTTATCGTGAGCTGCCAATATATGTATATAGTTACAAATCGAACTAGCACCAATCATTTGTCAATATATAATATAATACAAGAAATCCGCGTAAAATCCCAATACAGCGCGCCAACTAGTCGCGATCGCGATTAGCATCGCAGCGCAGGCGCAGCGAGTTCCTCACACATAAAGCTTGTAACTTTCTATGATAATTGATAAGCAGTAAATGCGTTCTGTTTCTTTTATTCCTATTTTATGGACAAAAACATCGGTTTAGTCATGTGTTCAGTAAAGACGTGTGAGCACGCGGTGGTACAAACTGTTGGGTAATTTGTTTCCCGAATATGAGAAGTCTGCTTCCCTGTGATGAAAGCCATTGCGTAAGATACAACGATATTTTGTTTGACTTTGAAGTAAATGGGTTACCTCATACTTTTCTTGTTAAAATACTCAAAACATTTATTTAAATTAAACTAATTACAGGCACTTTTGAATTGTCAAGGAGTCGGGCAGTCAGAAACATGAAGCTAGTTGCCCATTCCAAAGCGTAGTAGGTACCTATGGAGAAGAACGGGCAAGAAAATCCACGGATAATCTTTTGAATCAAAATATTGTTAGAAAATATTGATAACATCATTCAAGTTGAAATTATACTTGTGAGAACGACGTAAAAAGACGTGCACGTTAGAAGCGTCCATAGCAAACAATTACTTATTACTATCACTCGGTAGTAATGTTGGGCCGGGTCATCTCTTAGCTGCCATGGCTTATTTTTCTTTAAACGCTGGAGAAATTCCTAGAGTATCTACTCTAGGAATTTCTCCAGCTACTTCTACCTATTTAATCATTTTTATCAACTATTCTGCTGGTTTCATCATATCTCTACACTACCTAGCATTTGACGGCGTGGGCGTGGAATCTTGGATTGTACTTTACAGGCGAATGATGCCGGTGAGGGACCGCCTTTAGACATAGACTATATTTCTAGCCACTTGTGTCCTACACGAGCCCTAATGTAGTCGGGCTTATACTCTAATTAACGCACACTTATTATTTTTCATTATCACTTTATAATCAATCACGTCAGGTCTGCATGCACGCGTGTGACTGAAGTGTGTCGCGTGCTGCGTGCATGCTAATCGCGTGCCTCGCGATATATCCGCGATGGTTATGCGGTCCGTTGCCATGTAACCGATCCTACACGGATGTTGGCTCTATGGATAAACTGGAGTTTTGGACATAGCACGTCTTTGCTTTGCTACGTCAGTATTTTATATATATTCATCTGTGTTAATTTAATTGGTAGAGTGCGTTTAGGTTTTTATTCTTTTTAAAAGAGAGACTGACATATTGAAAGGATTTGACTAATTGAATCGGTAATTTCAAAAACCACTTAAGTCACATTTTTTGCTGAAAATGGTTCCTCAAAGGTAGATGCGCATTCTGGGTAAAAACAACTCTTAAGTCAATACATTCCTGCCTCTTTTAATAATACCGCGTGAAAGACGTTCATTGCATATATTGATTTAAAACAAGTTCAAGATAGCATTCTGGAAGAGCATATGCCATTTTATAACGACATTTTTAGCTGGTCAACTGCAAATGTTGAAGATAATGCAGATGAGAATGATGAAGAATATGACTATGTCCAGACGCCAGCACATCAAGCTACCCGAAACTGTCAGATTTTCTCAATCAACTTTCAACCTTATACTTTAGCACTAAAGTTGAAAATCTATTAAAGAAATCTGACAGATTGTAGTGCTGGCGTCTGTACCATAAAGATATTAAAACATGACAAATTAATACACGTAAAATGTTAATAAGATTATTTTTAAGTGTAATTCTTAATTATAAGCAATAAAAAATATGTTTACTACGATTGTTTTGTTTAAATTATGTACCACTAACCCTATTTCTCGCTAAACAACATAAGTCAAGAACTGTTTTTCAGGTTTTTTTCATTATTTCTATTAATAAACTGTAAAGGTTATACGCTTTTTTAATTTTTTACTACTCAAATACTAAATTAAACATAAAAAAGTCTTTTAAAACTCATTTGTTTGTGTATGATACAGTTTGTATTGATTTCTGAAAAATTCAATTCATACTAATACTTAATTATAATTACATGTAGCTATTAATACTAGCTAACGCATGCGTTGCAATGCCTTTTCAATTTTTTTTAATTAAGAACCTTCTCCAGCGCGCACACTTCAACTTAGCAAAGTTTAATCACAGTCGGTCAAGCTATTTTCGAGTTTTTGCGAGACTAACGCACGACAATTGATTTTTATTTACATATATATTGTTACCTTTTCACGCCTTTGCAGTTAGAATGGATTTGGATAGGCACACCGATAGACAGAGACCTGAGAACATACGATAATGTTATCCCGATAGCACGTGTAATAGCACCTATTCTCGTGGAATAACTTCTGATATCCACGCGGGCAAAAGCTAAAAAAAATTAAAAAGTGTTCTTACTTCCACTTGATTAACAAACTATTTAGAAATATTTCCCAATTCTGTTCCATATTGTAATAGATCCATGTTCGTCGCTCGCACAGTTTCGTCAAAAGGAAATGCAGCGTCTGATTCCGGTTCGACAGCCGCTTGCACCTATTGTACTGTATCTCGGACTTTCAACTAGAACTAGATAATTAGGTGACGTTTGAGTCCTAGTACATCTAGTTACTATACAGGTTCTTTTTTGTGGAATAAGTACTGGGGAGACTGTAGCCCGTGACGTCGACCTGTTCCAAAGCAGTACAGCGTTGTGAAATTCAAACTTCAGGTTATGGAACTAAAACGACTGCCATGCGATTCTGTAACCATCTCACCGTGAAAACTTGGGTGAAGTGAGCGTGGAGTGAGCTGTCATTAGGGATTAACACTATTGACACTGCTCACTTCAAGCTCACTTCACTTATGATTTCACGGTGAGATTTTTACAGAATCGACCGGCTGGTATTTGGTGTTATCAAATGTCATCAATTGCATAGTTATCAGTTCCTGTATCTAATTTATTTATCTTCAATGGAACAATATTGTTATTGTAATGATTGCACAATGCTCGTGAGAACATTATGAACATATGAATGATCACTGATTATTCGTTGATACCAGAGGTTTTTGTTACAGAATGTACTAAATATTTAAGTAGCAAAACTGAGTTTATAATTTCATATTATAGGTAGGTATTTATTGTTTGTATTCCGGCAATAAATCCTATAGTCACTGTGCTTGCAGTAGTAATAAAATTCTAACCCTACCCGTGTGCTACACCAACATAATTGTTTCTTCAGTGGTAAGCTGTGCGGCGTCTGTGATGGTGTGGTACTCTGTGGCCGGACCACAGTTTAGTACTCAGATGCTATAGTTCGAAATAATACCTACCTAAAGTCTACTTTCATCGGAATATATCTATATTTTTAGTACCTCAAGAGATATCTTTTTAATTAACAATTTATGTGGTCCGGCCGCGAGGCAGTGCTCTCTGGCCGCGCCACCTCTAATTAAATAGAGTATAATGAACTATTAATAAATCAATATCCCGAAAAAAACTACCTAAAGAGACTTACGAGAAATATGGTCCAATAAACCCCTTTAGTTAAGGAGTTATTGGTCGTAGAGTGTGGTCCGGCTGGAAAGTATACTCTGCAGCAAATGCCAGAATGTCACGGAACTTATTGATGCACATTCAGATGCGTTGATAGATCTTTAGTGTAGCCTATGCCTAACACTGAGAAATATAAGTAAATTGAAGTAGTTAGTCTTCTTGTATTATAATAAATAATAACTCGTTATAATAAATACAAGTTCTCAACTTCAAATACTTAATTCAGGAACCGGGTGTTATGTTATGTTTATAAACTTACGTGTTATCATCCACGTTGTGGATGGTGACGATGCTGGGGGTGAGCGCCGAGATGATGAGCCCCACGGGGATGAACGCCGTCACCAGGCGCAGCAGGTTCTGCCACGGGTTCACGCTGGAACAATGTACAGATCGCATAACTAATAATGAAGTTATTATTCTTGATAATGTTAAAGAAAATGTTAAAGTTTACAGTCTTGGGGTACAAGACCCCTAGGAGACGTCAGGCAGAGACAGCATACCTTCGTATAAGACGTCCGAGGAATCCATGGTTGCCAGCTCCGCTACCACTTTTGCTTACTACATAGATAACCGACGTAAGGAAGGAAGAAGGGATAAACTTTGTACTCCTTGTACTTTGTACTACTTGTACTTTGAACTGTATGTATCTGTTGCAGATGAGTTAGGTTGGGTTTGTGGGTTCACTCGCGGTGATTTGAGTTTGTTGTTTTGAGTCAATTTTGTGATTCGACAAAAAAACAACATCACATTGAGTATTTTCTGATATTTTCCAGTTTCATTGGGTGTACGTATCCATAATTCTCAGATTTGAATAACAATTGTATAATTTATTTGTTAAGTCCCTTCTTTTAACACTTGCACAATAGGTACAAGCAGTCATGGACAACGTGTAAGTACTTCCTTGGTGATATATTTTCTCACAATATCTCCATCGACAGTGTTGGGACACACGTCACACGTAACGCGGTGACTCGGGGGCAAGTTTTCACGTTTTTGTGCGTTTGTGACACAATCTTTACGAGGTTGCTAATGACTAGCAATGGTTATGTTTTGTCTTTATGTTAGCTTACATTTCTCTCATGGGTACCAGTTGATGTGAGTGGTTGATAGTGTCATGTTATTATGTTTTACGTAAGAGATTGAAGTAAAATTTACATAGGAGTTTCTTGCATCCCAGTCGTTCATTGCCTGTTGCTTCATTGTTAGTTTTTGTACATACCGATTCTTACAGAATATGTGGTTTATTTATAAACGATGATTAAAGTTAAGTGACGTTTAACTGTCAAAAATGTATGGTTAAACAGTCGATAATCATACAGTATTTAAGTTTAAGCCACGTTTATGAATTCCAATTGCATCCAGAGCAGTGAGCTATTCGATGACAGATATACGATCCGTAGGAGAGATAGAGAAACCTACCAACTTGCTGGTAAAGAGGGTGGGGGAGTTTTAATAGCTGCCAAAAAGAAATTCAATCCTAAACGAGTGGAATATTTTGAGAGTGGATATGAGGATCTCTGGATTACTTTGGACCTTCCTTAAAAAAAAATATCCTTTATTGTTTGATTCGAAGCACATTAGAGTATAGTAGCGCGGCCTGGCAGCCACACTATGCTACTCAGTCATTGCGCCTTGAACGTGTACAAAAACGTTTTCTGGGGCACTTGGCCTATGCTAGCGGTTATAGACTCAAACATTTTAATATGGTTTCTCTGAACGAACGTCGACGTCTGAATGACGCGATGTTTGTGCACAAAGCTATGGCCCACAAAATCAACTGCCCACAAATATTAAATAATTTTAACTTCCGTGCCCCCTCAAGAATTCCTCGCAGTTCTATAACGCCACTCTGCCCTCCGCAGAGAAGAACGGTTCTGGGTGCAAATTCTCCCTACGCGAGGTTTTTCAGGGTTGTGAACGGTTGCAGCGATCGGATCGACTTCCATTTTGACGGTTTAGGCAAATTGAAAACCAGTTTTTATAAGTATCTCTGCAAACATTGAGTTTCTTAGGCCTGCACTATGTCACTGGGGGGTGAATTAAGGCTACTTATTACCTATTTTTATTTCTTTCTATTTTTGTATTACCTAGTTTTATTTCGCTTTAGTTTGTTTTAATTTAGTTTAATTAATTTATTAAGTTTAATTCAGTGCAACTTTGATAATACAGTCTTTTTATTTCGATTTTTGAAGTGAAAACTTCTTAAGCGGCGTTGTACACTTTTTTTGTAACGGGTAAAAAATGTAAAACTCGCGTCAGACCACGTGACCCTGATCGAAAATTCGTAAGACGGATGGTGAGTAGACAGCCGGCGGCGCGGCGTAGGCGAGGAAGTATCCCCCTCTCTTTCTACGGCGCGGCGAAAATGTATGCCTGCGCCTGTTGTTTAGTTTAGGTGGGGCAGGGTGCTTGCGCGAATGTTCGTGTGTGTTTATGTTACAGAAACAAACTTAACTTAAATGAATGAATTAATTAGAATGTATTGATAGACTTGAAGGTACATCTCTCGACAATAAATCTGCAATTTGGGAACTACAGATAACTGGTGGAACATATGGCACACCTCCGGTGGACGTGAAAAAATTAATAAAATAATGGTTCTGGTAATAATGATGGTGAAAAAGTCGTCGAAATTATGGATGGAAGTTGATTTTTCTGAGAGATAAACTTTTTAATGTAATATAAATTGTCATGTTTGTGCAAGATATAAAAAAAAAAAATATAAAAAATGCACAACGTTAATATTTAAGTTTTCACTTCTGCCGGCACTCCCGGAGTGCAACCCGTCGTTTTTTTTATTTTTATACGTTACGACAACGTTTCGTGTGCAGAGTTTACCTATAAGTGATTGTTGCACTGTGTTCTGATTTGTTGCTTCTGTTTTATTTGCTTATAGCAGTGTATACAATTGTTGGTGAACCAAATAAGTAAATTGATAAAGGGGTGAATCTAGGATCAACCAGCTGCGCTCATTACCTTTACGAAACCTAACTTAACAAAAGAGGTGTGGTTAACGCCCTCGGACTACCTACATCATTTCAAGTTTCAATATTCAACGGACGTACGTGTTTTACGTAGTATTGCATTTTTTTATTTTTTTTACTAATTTTTGTTATTATTCTAGAACGCTAATTGATAGTGCGAGCTTTCCTATAATTTAGACTTTGAGTTAATGCTGTGTGTGTGTGTTTAGTTGGTAAGCCTTTATAAAATAAATAAATGTGTTCGCGAATCTGATATTCTGAGGAGCATACAGACATTCATTCATGCAAATGCATTGTATAATAATTGGAGTGATATTAAATGAGCAATAACCACTAATAAAGGAATAATAACGTGTGGTAACCAATGTGCAGCCAGTGAAAGGATAATCGCCATACAAAGAGGTCACATGTAAAGACATATACAGTAGCTCCTCTGCAAACAGTTATCTCCTGAATAATGCTAGCGAAAATAAAGAAGAGTGGTGTAAAAGTGAGTGAATGATAATGCACTGCAGCGGGTTGCAAAAGGCTGTCATAACGATTTTTTGTATCATCGTTGTCTTTTATGATTTAGACATAATTATGCGGAACATCGGAGCGGATTCATGGAGATTCTCGAACCTTTTTTTTTCGTAATATAAATGAATGAATATTCATTGTATGTGAGTTGAACCTTCTGACCCTATCTGTTTTAAACCCCACACTGAGACTGCCCCCAACAGCTTTCCACTTTCCTACATTGTTTTTAATAAGTATTTACTCAAGAATGTGTTTACACCCTTTAGGAGACTTGACGAGGTAAAAGTTGTAAAAAGTAAACAAGTACCTAAAACTCGTGTGTTCGAAACGTAGTAAGAAGGTATCTATTGATTGGCGGATGAAATTTATTGAACTGTATGATCAACATTGGGTTTTAAAGGACTTCAATTATTCAAAACTTGATTATGTTAGTAGTACCTATAGCTTATTTATTTATTTGGCTCACCAACAACTGAATACACTGATACGATATAAGAGATATGAGATACATCCAATAGACTTATAGACTAGTGTACCAACTTCTTACAGGTAAGCACATCATGCGTTACTAGGTATATGTCGATTGATATTGGGCCCTACTTAAAATTAGATGAGTTCTTAGACTCACCGAACATAATTATATTACAAGGTCCTATGGCCCATGAGCGAATAGCGATTATAATTTGTTATTGTATTTGTGTTGAAAGTTATCGTTGAAAATAGATAGTAAAGGCAACCGCACATTATGTGGTACTAAAACCACCCTTACCGCAACGACATAATGGCGCTATCAATTTCAAATTATTAACATGGACCGTCATGGACGAACCTACGGTTACCGAGGACCTATTTCATCTATGTTTAGGTAACCTTTTACTTTTGCATTTACAAATGTTAATCAAGCACCAACTGACCGTTTCTTAACCGCGTGCTCCTTCCCATCTTCATGGTACTCCAGACCATAGTCCTCCTCATTATGCAGATTCTCCTTGAAAGCGTCCGGCGACCGGTACAGTCCTCCAGCAGGGACCTTTACTGGGACTTCAACCGTCGGCTTGGTCTCCATGGAGTCTGTCCACCCGCTCTTGGTCTTAGTGTAGATGGTGTCCTCGAACCTGTAGGGGAACTCCTGGTGCGTGTAGTAGATCTCTTTGGGTATCTGGTTGTAGGTTGCGTGGTGGGGGTAGTCGTCTTTGATTGAGCTGCGGAATAAAGTAAAGATATGGGTATCTTATTATAATACACATTTGCACTTTTCTATGGTGAAACAGTCGTTTATGCTAATCTTTTTTTTAATGCATGTGTTTTTATTACCCAATCGGTTTCAATTATAATTTTACCTCGGTAACATTTACCTTTTCATTCAATATTGTATATTTTGTTATTGTTGTTTTAGTAAACTAGCCCTTACCTTATAAACCCACTCGCCGGCTTCTTCTCAACAGGCCCAAAAACGGGTGTCTTGATAAGTTCAGCATTGTCATCATCAAAGAAGCTTCCCAAATGTTGACTCGGCTTGAAATCCTTTAATAGTTCCTTCTTCTCTTGTCTTACTTTAGCATCCGTATCATTATTATCATCTTCGGTAAGATTGGAGAGTGCAAAACCAGATTCTATCTTCCAAGATTGTAATGCTGGTTTGGACTTCGTCTCCGTTTTGTTGAGCATAGGAGGTAGAGCATTGAGTGCTGGCTCTGTATCACTAGGCCTTGACTCATTAAGTCCCGTTTCTGTATCATTGCGTCTCGTTTTTGTATCACTAGGTCTGGTTTCTGTATCCCTGAATCTAGTGTGTATTTCATTTCTGGTGATGGTTTTATTAAAGACTGGGTATAGTGTAGTGGTGTTGCTGTTAGGTGATGTAGTGAGCTCTGCGGCGAGGGTGGCGACTGTCGAGATGAAGAGCAGGATCCATAGAGTAAACTGTAAGGTAGGAAAGGATTAAGTATATATATATAACATTCAGACACTAATATTATTATTATGGCTAGGGTCTCTACAGAAGATATTATATAGAATTTGATGTGCAGTCCTTTAAAAAAATATTTACGGTTTCAATTTTCTAGCTTCTCCATTATTGCTAGAATATTTTTTTTCTTAAATGACTGCTCTGACAAAGTTGTAACATCTACCAAATAATAAATCATCGCCAATTATGCCACAAAAATACGTAAATGGGCTTTTAGGGTGAACAGACAACCACATTTGTCAACACCACCGCCACTTTTTCTTTCACGTCCATAACATAAACAAGAGACAAAAGCGTTTACATCACCGTGTCGGTGTAATGCTTTGTTACGAGTACGGGTGTGCATGGTGGCGTGGTGGCTGTTTGCAATACAATGACGGACGAGCGGCGACCGGTTGCCGGGAAAGTATCCGAGACGTGGAGTGAAGAAAGAAAGGTGATGAGTCATTATATTCTATCGGCTAAGGATAAAAATGCTGGAGCTGTGCTGGTTAAGGAGTTTCGTCGCAGTTTTCCAATCCAGTTTCTATTATCAGTATCTAGGTTGGTCTGCTATGGCTCTTACCTAAAGGATCTTATACCGTATGTTATCGTAAATGTATGTGTGTATACTGTATATGTATTTTGTGTGGGGCGTTTGATAGGCGCGCCACAGTATTTTAATTTTGCAACTATCCTCGCGTCTTTTGTTAAGTTATACCTAAATTGTTCCTAATAAAACTTTTATTATTATTTTATATTTTTATACGAATGTCTATTCATTGATGTAATAGTGCCACACCAGTTGGACAACTGAACTAACGGACAGATGTCAAAGATAGACCCGACTAGACATTCAATCACCAAACTATTGTTACTACTGTAAAAGTTGTTCACTAAAGTCAACCTTATGTAGTGCTGGCTGGCTATAATTTCACGCGGGTTCCATTCGAACATTCAAGCAAGCTTAGAACGGGGTGTCGAATATTTTATTAGGTTTTTTTGTTTAGGAAAAAACAATGCTAGTTTAGTCGGGAATATGTAAAGACGTTCTGTCATTATAAATTAAAGAAATCCTATCGTTGTTTTAATTATATTTGAATGGCTCATCTAGCCCTTCACACTACTTACTCACTGTCTACGTGGCCGCCTTTGTTCGGATGAATTCCACAGACCGCAAATCGACGTTGTGTTTCTACACTTGCACCATGCATAATCAGCCTATAATGTTTCTACTGTTGACACACAGGCCTCCTCTCACTGAGAGGGAGTGAGTAGGCCGTAATCCACCACGCGGGTCCAGTGCGGGTTGGCGGACGTCACACCGACTGGGTTCGAACCTATAACCTCCAAGTCGTAAGTCGCAGCCGTTATCACTAGGCCACCATTGAGCTATAATACCTCAGCTAAATTGTAATCCCTCAACTTGCACGATACGAGCATGATATATTTTTAGCGTATCTCCCCTTTTTGTATACTCTAAGAGCAGCGATCAACTCGTAGAGTGTTGACCACTGAACCGCAGGTCACAGCTTGAACCCGGCGACATTGCCATAGTCTATCGGTACCTAATAAAAGTTATAGTGTTGTACAAAGCTGGGAATGTAAGAGAAACGCGGTATCGACTGGTTATGGTCTTTATCGTGACAAAACAAGACAAATAGGCGGCGAGACGTTTGAAATAGGGATAATACTGGTGATCACTAGCTTACCGTTGTCGTGGTGTAACGAAGTTTCTGATAATCGTTGTAGTATAATAGTAATCTCTCTCTGTTTCGCTTTCAGCTGATCAATGAGTGTTATGGTGTATTGCTTACAATAAAATCTGTTAAAACTGCTGTTGCTTTTGCTAATTGCTTTATGTCATTTTTGTGGTCTGTTTTTTAGGAGTCATTAAGATATGTAAAACCAGACTGTGTTACTGTTAGTGATATCATGGTTTGCGGAGCCCAACCATTGTGACCCACAAAGTTCCAATTGTTGCAAGTGCATGTACTATAGACATATTTGATGAACAGCACGAGTCTCATGACCTCCATGGAAACGGGTTTTGTCGACGGAAGAATAGGCAAAATTACATATTTCTAAAGAAATCTGTCTACAATTTGTCATTTTGTCTATTCTTCCGCTGCCAAAACCCGTTTCTATGGTGGTCATGCAATGCTTGCTGGTAGTATGTAACTTTACTTATTCTCCGCTATCTTTAATGACCTGTCTACAAAGGAACTGACTTGTGACTGCCAACCTATTACAAATGTCTGACACCGTCCTCGCGCACAGGTCGGGGGTGATGCGCACAATATACACTGGCATTACATCATTTATCATTAGCTGCCCACTGCAGCCAGTAGGACTGACGGCTTACATAATATGATCATGTGTCGGTACTTACCTACTGAGATACCACAGGCTACCGAGCTTTTATTATTCGTAGGAGATCGTAAGTTGATGACAATTTGGTAGAATAGAATAAGTGTTTGTGGCATAGTACCTATGTATTTGGGGCTATAAAGACACTGTGTTAAGTTTTACAAGGATCGCTCGAAGAAGACAAGTCATCATCTGCTTGGCCTTTTCCCAACATATGTTGGGGTCGGCTTCCAGTCTAACTGGATGCAGCTGAATACAAGTATTTTACATGGAGCGACTGCCTATCTGACCTCGACAAACCAGTTACTAGGTAATACCTCTTGGAAAGACTGCTTGTCAGATTTTCGAGCTCCTGACGATCCGTATCCACTGTCAAAGAACTACGAATGACAGCCAGTGCCAACGGCTTAGCGTGCTTTCCGAGGCACGGAAGGGTCTTGGTATGTAAAGATCATCACACAACGACCACACAACCCGGCAGACCAACCGCGGCAAGCATAGCTTAATCTGATCGATCACCGTGCGGCTGTTTTTACTTAGCCAACTAACTGAGATATTGGAAAAATGGCGAGAGAAGACTCGATTCACGAAAAACTTATAAATAATAAGTTTTCGTATCGGTCTAGACGTAAACCTAGACGTAGGGGACGGGAGAACCACGACTAGTGTGTGACTTTCCCTGTCGCTGTCACTGTTTGACGAGGCTGCGGGCTGTTGCAACGTTATTGCAATAATGTTATAGTCATCCATGTGCTTAGCATAACGTTACAAGATGCTTGCAGTTTTGCATACGCAAAAACAATTACTACATTTTATGCCGTAGGTGCGTCCAATTTTTTGGGGTATGTACACATCAGGGTCAGCTAATTTCACGCGTAACGCACGATTATGGTTTCTTTTAAGATAGCAATTTACCTCTGCTGGACGAGCAATACAGACCGTCAGAACTTATATATTTGGGCAAAAACATCATGGAATCATAAGGATCATAACTATTTGTTATTACTTTATTTTGAGAAATTACACGATGGGCAAGGCACATGTGAGTGCAAACGCCGGGAGGGGACGCCCTAGGGTAACATATAGTGGCCTTGTTGGTGCTGTTCTTGAGAAGGGTCATGTGCGTAGTACCTGCAATGCGTGCGTGTATGATCAGATGTATGAACGTGAACGAGGCTAAAGGAGTATGTAAGGATCGTAGCAGGTGGCGTTCTATACTTTCTACCTACCCCACATGGGACGAAGGCGTGAGGTTATGCACATACATAACCTCACGCCTGTACGCGAGGGTTTAAAAATAATGATTACACAATAGTTGTTTAGTTGTGCAATGTGGTACTTTTTACTACAACGCACACAGATAAACACGCACATACTGGCGCGTTACTGATATTCGTATCTAAAGATTATTAACCTATAAACTGTAACATGATGTCACTTAAAATAACAAGGAAAAGTTACACATCTTCAGATTATCAGATACACTGCAATCTTTTTTCATTTTCCTTTGTGAAATCATAAGTGAAGTGAGCAATTAATAGTGTTAATCCCTAGAATTAGGGAATGACAGAGCTCACTTCCCGCTCACTTCACCTAAGTTCTCACGGTGAGATTTTTACAGAATAACACTGCTGTTCAGCTTAATTCTGTGGATTGGCTCCTCTTAAAAATCTGCTGACTCACTCACCTGGTGGCATGGTTGCCATGATCACGAACATAAATCTATATTATATTATATCTATATTATATTGCTATACATCTATATTTCCCTCTCACAGAGAGGAGGCCTGTCCTGGCAGTGGGGACATGACAGGCTGAGGTTCTTGGGGAGGCCTAGGTCCAGCAGGGGGCGTCTTGCGGCTGGGATGATGATGATGTATAGCAATGTACTAAAAAGAAATAAGTATAATAATAACCTTTTTTGAGTTTCGATACAATATAGTTTTCTTATATTTCGTATAAGATAAAAGATATCAACTTCATATGATGGTGTAATATCCCCTAACAGTTGAAACATATCCTTGCACTTCAGTGCAGCCCTCCGGCGCGTGCGCGAGTCGGCTGTGATGGCCACTTATGACAGCCACACTGGCATTGAACGTGCGCCTGACGGCCGGACCTCCAACCTGCGCAGCGGAGGGGTGAGGGTGGGGCGCTGCGCAGGCGTCGGTCAGTGACTTACCGTTTTGGGTGAAAGTGAGCACGTTATGAAACGGCCACATAACGCGGGTGAGGCCGCGCCTCGCCACTAGTCTGTCACGGTCAGCCTCACGTACCGGTCAATCGATACACTCGCTTTTATATAGCTATTGATTCGGCAAAGTAATCTATTAAAGCAAAGCTGTTCCATAACTGAGTGATGAGAGTCAGCCCGTGACAAGGTGCTGAATAAATAAACTCTGGGATGCTTCAGTAATTATAATAATAAGCGACGTGTCTAATTTATTTCATGTCCTATTGGTAATAAAAGTAAATACTTCCCAACGGGTCGTTGCTGCGCCCGCCATGCTGCAGTAGCTACTCCTGCCTATCTACATTATTGTTTTGCAGTATTAGCTAAATAGGAAAGGTTTTTTTTTTTCAAAATATTCATTCTATTTACAGCAGACAGATAAACAATCACAACGAAACCATAATAAACGTTATCGATGCCTAACTGCTCTACTATGAAAGTGACACACTACATTTTTGGAATATTCCACATTAATCTATGAGTGACTAAACGTTTACTTTGAAGTGTGACGTAAGTGATTAGTATTGCGTAACGAATGCATAGAATATTACTGATATCGAGAAAGTAAATACTTATTCATAACAAGATTATTGAATGCTTCAGTAGAAGTTATTATAACTTGTGGAATGCGGCAAAAGGCATGGTTAGACCTACTTAGTATAATATTATGGACGAGGAAGAGCTTCAAATCGGAATATTATCTGCGATTAATAGTTGCGATGTGGAGATGACAATACGACAATAAATTAAAACACTGGCAATAATAAACCATACGAGTATTTAACTATCTACTAACTAGGAACTATCCAAACATTGAAATAAAAAAAAAATGTTATTTTCTCTCTAGTGATGGGTTTTGCCAATCTTTGACTAGTTATAGTAAATAAACTATTGGATATATGTAATTGATTGAATTTTTTGATGCAGCCTGGAAACGTCATAAGATATAGGCAGTTTAATTTATTGTTTTATTATCGTCTCCTCTATTTTATTGTCAAGCATAATTAATGTAGGTTTTAGTAACAGTATCCGGATGGGAACTATAATATGTACAAACCGACAGAATTTAGACAGTCAAAATAATCTAAGTTCATCACTAGCCAAAAGTTATTTTATCGCTATAATTTTAGTCGAATATTTATAGTACTACGAGTAACGTAAACATAAAAAGAGCGGCAAAGTGCGAGTCGGACTCGCACACGAAGGGTTCCGCACCACCGTACAATATTACATTAGTACATATATTTTTTAAATAATTAAGTAACAAAAACGCAGAAAAAACACGTTACATTTTTTACTTTATTTTATTATTTGTTGTTATAGCGGCTGTAGAAGTGCACACTCTGTCCCTATTATGGTTCAAAAGATACTGAGGGGACATTCTCTCAGTTTTAAGAACGTTCAGTCTGACTCAATCTGATCTCCCTACATTTTCCCTATTTTTAACCGACTTCAAAAAAAGGAGGAGGTTATCAATTCGACTGTATTTTTTTTTTTTTTTTTTTTTATGTTTGTTACCTCATAATAACCGACTGGGTGAACCGATTTTCATGATTCTTTTTTTATTTGAAAGCTGGTGCTTCCCGTGTGGTCCCATTGTCACCATTTCAATATCTGATGATGTGATCTTGTAGAAATCGGGGGAACTCTTCAATAAATAACAGCAGATTAACTGCGATTGTTGCTATAGCATATCTAAGCATTGTTTACACCATCACACAACATAATATCACGCCTGTGTTCACTACAAAGGTTATATATTTTTTTTTATTATAATAATAATTAATACCAGTAAAACAACCGCGATTGCTGCTATCGCATATGTATGCATTGTTTACGCAATCGCACAACATAACATCACGTCTGTACCCTATAAACGCAGATGCAGCTTCCTGTCACTGATATTTACATAGCAAGTAGTGTTTATATGAATTTGATTGGGGTAGATATAACTAAAAAGTGATAAATAAAAAATTTTATATAAAAAAAAACAACCGACTTCCAAAAAAACACTACAAAGTGAAAAATAATTTTAATTTCGGAAGTCGGTGTCAAAAAACCAAAATGCGGAACCAACGACACCGACTTCCAAAATTAAAATTATTTTTCACTTTGTAGTGTTTTTTTGGAAGTCGGTTGTTTTTTTTTATATAAAATTTTGTCTAATTTCCCTACATTTTTGACAAGTTTTTGACATTTATTTGTCGCTGAGATGAGATTGGGACTTGATTTTGAACGTTTTTAAATAATAGGGGAGTTGGCCTTCAGCTCTATGACAGACGGACGGGCGGGCGGACGGACGGATAGCGGAGCCTTAGAACTAGGCTCCCGTTGGCAATCTTTGAATATGGAACTCTAAAACACAAATTATGTAGGCATGCAAGTTTCATAAATTTTGATGATCTTCTGAATCTTCCGTTTAAATTCTCCAGATCAATGGTCCTCGGTTTCGTTCAAAAGAATGTTGTAAGTAATTTATTTTTCCATTCACTGTTATCACCATTTCAATCCGGGTATAATAATTGATGTCCAAAATCGGCATGCCACTTATCCGTAACGGGGCCTACAGAGCCCCAGGCCGCAATGGTTATTGTAAGCCCAAAAATGGTACAGTCCTTGTTATGAGAAGATTTCTTCATTGGAGAAAGAGCGACTGTAGTAAGGATTGGGGGATTTAGAGGTCGTGAGACTGCATCCTGGTTGTGCAACTGATAATTGATAGTAATGATAGTGAATCCACCGCTCCATAAAAAAAAAACTTTTGCAGCTACGTCTTGATATGAATTCTAGCAGCTAATAATAAAAATGTGAAGTAAGTTTCATTTTGAACGATTACAGGCAGAGCCAGCAATAATACACGAACAATACATAAACAAACATTTTCGCAGCCGTCCTCTTGGATTTTCATTTTGACCTCACTCTCGGCTTTAAAACCCTCGAAAACTCGAAAAATATCTCTATAGAAAATCGCATAGAGCATAACGCTTTTTCGTTACGTGACGATTTCTATCAGTTTACTCCTACCGCAAACCACGTTAAAGAACTTCGTTACAAAAGTGTCTGGAAGGAAGATTCGTGTTATAGGTATGTTGTAGGTAATTAGATTTGAACTAAACAAAATATTGTAATTGTATTAAGCTTCTATTTGCTGTTTATTGTATCTTTTCTGGCACACAAAGACACGTGTACCTATCAATCACGAAATGTCTCATGATTATGATAACAATCAGAAGCAAAACAAGCATATCGTATCTATGAACCAAAATAGTAATAACTGTCACCTAAAACTACCTATATTAGATGCAATACTTATTGTAGTACAGATTAGCTTCACTTGCACCCGTACTCTACTGAATGTCTCGCAAGTGTAGGGAATAAAAATAAATATCGAACGATAACCAACCTTTTATCGCTAACCATAATTTAAAACTACACGTCACATTAGTAAGTTTATCATTGACCTATCTTACCCAACGGTCTGCAACACGGTGACATTACGAAACATACCGAGTTTACGATCAATCACAATCGAATATCGATAAACATCGGTTATCTCATCCCTAATGTGCCGATAGTTTAACTTGTATATTAACACGGCGAGCATAAGGTTGGGTATAAATGGTATATACAACGTGTAACGTTAAATGCGCAAAACCTGAAAATAGTTTGATCAGAATAACGAGCAGAATTAATTGAACCACTTTTTAATATAGGTCACATTTTTCAAAAAATCTTCATTAAAACGTTGCCGTGTCTATTTATTAATAGGTCGGGCAAGCCAATGTCAGCGCGGCGCAGCGGCCCGGTGACGACTCCTCCCTCGATAAAGCGTCGTCGCAGACGCAAGAAACGATCAGTGGCAAGTAAAACTAAAACAGGACATAAAATCTTTACAATTTTTTTAATTGACTTATTTTCTCTCTGAAATAGGTCAATTGAATTAAAAATCGGTTGGAGTGTCTGAGGTTTTGCGCATTTAACGTTACACGTTGTGTAAGTAATACACCCAGACCCTAATAAATCGCTCGATATTTTATGACATGTATGTATATTTTTTTAATTTTTACGTTTTATATTGATTTTAAATGTCTGCATTTAAAATCAATATTAAACCGTAAAAATGTCTAATTTATCATATGGGTTTGTCACACCCACCTTATGCTCCGTGTTACAAATTTTTACCTTAAGTACGCCGGCTAATAAAGTTATTGTGTTCTATTTACATAGAAAACCTTTTTATTTGTTTGTCTATTTGTTTTGCTAATGAGAATCATCTGTAAAATGTGACCTTTTAGATTATAGTAATATATTTGGTTTGTTTATCGTTGTGTAAGCGACTATGACTTAAATCTAGATGTTGTCATTGTTTGCCAATCAAACAAACTCATTTTGAACGAAATTGCGTCGTTTGCTTTCCTATGCCTTTTCAGTGGTGGCCTAGTGACTAGTGGAATTGTCATGGGATGCATTGTGGCTATAAGGGCCGTATCTTTACATAATTAATCGACTTCAAAAAGGAGGAGGTCCGTCCGTCTGTCCGCAGCTTTGCTCAGAGACTCTTAGTACTAGAAAGCTATAATTTGGCATAGATACAAATTACGCCGACAAAATGATAAAATAAAATCAGGAAAAAACATTTTTTTTTCGTCTACCCCATAGTGTGAGGTATCGTTGGAAGTTAGCAAATTTTTGTGAGAGTCAAGTGTCCCCCCCCCCACCACCCCCACCAGCTAATTAGCTGCTGTTGGAAATGTGAAAAAAATCATGGCAGTACTATATATAACGAAATTAAAATGAAAACTATCACAGCTAAGTAGGCTTTACAAGTTTACGAGTAATTGTCGAACAACTTAAGTTTGCAATTGCAATGTCCCATGCATTGCAATTGAACACAATTGAAACATGATTTTCAACTATAATGTTAAGTTTGTGCTTGGTATAAAATTATTCCAACTACGGAACCTTCCATTGTGCGTGGCCCGACACGCACTTGACCGGTTTTATTTATCTATGCTTTTAAGATAGCGTTATACGAATCTGCGAACAAAAGCAGGACAGCAAATAAACCAGTGATGTGTTCAGATAAAAAGTTTACTTGTATTGTCACTAGTGATTTTTCGGCGCATTTTTCTCGTCATATTTATTTCCTGAAAATGACTCTTAAGCTACTAAAATATAAATAAAACAGCACTTACTTACCATACTGCACGCACTACATGTCACAACTTTCTGTTTCTTTCTATCGTTGTCTTATATTTATAATATCTCGACGATACGGCGCGGGCGCCATTGTGGCGTCAGGTGAAAAGCGCGCAATTTTCCGCGCATGCGCATATTGCACCCGCGCAGGCTCCGACGCGCACTTTAATTATTTCCACGTCTGCGCAACTTTTGACGTAATGTCCATGTAAATAGTATGTCTGGAGTAGGTACTGTTTTTCTTTTGTCTATTTTTGAAGTAAGAGATAGTTATGCTGATTAATTTTCACACTGCCCCATAGTTAGGAGCTTTTGAAATGGCTCTCTAAATTGTTTGCAATAACAAAATCAGAAGGCTTCAAAAGGGCAGCTGTAATAGTTAACCATTACAAGGATTCTTTCCATTACAAATAATTTCCATTACAGATAAAATTATAATATCTTAAACTTGTAAGTTAACGCTCTACAATGTTAGAGTCCTTTAATCTTTAGGGGGAGGGACATATTAAAAAAAATCTTATACAGCTATATAAATATAATTTAAATCAGTTTGCTTAAATAATTACACTAAAAACGATTTACGCCGAGGTTGCCTTCACATCTGATATAGGTCCAGCACATGCAGCAAGGCGACTGCGCAGTGTCTATGCGACGTTAACGCCTAAAGGCGGTGGGTATACGGGTATACCGATGAAACTGACTGCATTCAGCACATCTGAGCATATAAGAGCTGTCCGCGTCAAAATGATTGTGGAATATTGACATCGACAGCTTAACGTGGTTTAGAAGTGCTTATCGCGTTCAGTTTCATTGGTGAAATCCGCAGTAAGCTGGCTAAATACTCTATCGTCTAGGATTCGATTGTCTGTCTCGCTCGCTCCTACACGTAGTAGTATTGCGTCTTCGCGTGCCGCAGCATGTGCTTGTTCGCCCAGTAGTTCTCGTGCACCAGCTCTTGTCTTCTACTGTTCACCACCAGGGCGAAGTATAGCAGGAGAGCTGGAAATAAACATATGGCGAACTATAGAATAGAATATTTTATATTGTTGTTATCGTTTGTTGACAAATAAAGTTAGTCATAATAAAAAAAAAGTATCTCTCAAACTATAAAAAGGACATGTTCCGCCGACTACAAGCAAATTGGGATAGGTAATACGTACCTAATACGGGCTGGTGTCTGAAACTCCACGTCAATGCGCGTATTTTGCGTGCGGGAAATTAATATTTTGCTAATTGGGAATAATGGCACGAGAATGATGATGATACAACTACCCTGCGCTGCTTGTTACATGTATCGTTCACAGATTCTCCTTTGGCTTGGACACTATAAAGGAGGTCAAGTAGGTAAATCAATCATTTCAAATAACTTAAAAGACTCTCATAGCTCCGCCCTTTTAATCCTGTCTTAAAGCGCAGGTCACACCGCGAGTTGGCGGCGGACGGGCTGGCGGGCAAGCGTCGTCTCACCTTTTTTATTATGAAAAATATATTAACGGCTACTTTAGTGAACTTTCAACAAAGCAAATACTAGCCCACCAGCTCGCGGTGTGGCCTGCCCTTGAGAGTCCTAATGCCTGCTTTTACGTCAGTCATATAACACAATACTTAAAAGGGACTGCGATCAGAGGCAGCATATGACATAATTGACTGACAGGATTACCTAAGTTTATCGTACGCAAAATACGCGCATTGACGTGGAGTTGCGGACACCAGCCCGTATTACCTACCTACCTAAGTTTATCAAATATGTGAGGAGATCAATACCTATTAGATATTCTGTTTTGGAAAACATCTACAAACAAAGCTTGCGGCAATACGTGGATACATGATAGTCTCACAGCTTGTGGGTCAGTAATTAATCACGGCTTGATTTATGCACATGCATGCATCACAACCTTTCAAGCGAGATCTTTGATCTCTTAGCACGTCACAATAATTATTATATTATACAAGAGTGTGGCGACAATAACAATGCGTAAGCACCTCAGCATTGTTTATGGTTATGCTCTATGGTCTCGGAAAAAGCGTGAAAGAGGCGCTTTGTGGTCTATAGTCTATTGTAATGGCGCGGTGAGGGCCTTGCCTATTCATGAGATAGTAAAGACAACATGGTGACTTGCCATAAAATGTTTACTTATAATAATTATGTTCTCACGCCCGGGACCTCTGCGGTTTAGCAGAAAGTTCTTTTGAGATTTAAATGACCAAAGGGAGGTAATGCTGATACCTGCCATTGTCCTTTAAAATTAGGTTTTTTTTTAATAATTAGGTAAATCTTTCAAAAAAGTAAGTACCTATAAAGTTTCTTCACACCACTAAATGGGATCCTGCAAAAAACGGGATTTTGTCGTGGGAAAGGGCCCTAAGATAATAAATGTAATGCAGGGTAAGCGGGGAGCGGGGAGCGGGGAGCGGGGATCGGGGAGCGGGGAGCGGGGAGCACCGCGCGACATCTACAGTGCAAGGACACCGCAGTCCATTGTGTCGTTGATTAACGAGTAAGTAAAATCTTAGTGATTGCACATGCAGTACCAGCAGCAGCATGCAGTAGTATAGGTACCTACTTTGGACTTTAGTTAGCTATTTATAGGTACCTACTTGTTTTCGGGGTCCAGTATCCCTTACTCCTAAATCTAAATTCGAAGCTTCGAAACGAATTATGCATTCCCCTTTTATCTGTATGTTGATTGGATCCTATTCATCACTCATCGTCACAGTTTATGATTACCTGTTCTAGCTGATTTGAACCCTAAATGGGCGTAAAAAAAAAACATTTGTACAGGCTGGCAAGGACAGCGCCGCACAACATGTAACCATAGAATTTATAAAAAAGAAATAGCTGTTCCGTACATTTTGACCACGTAGGCATTACACTTTTGTAGGAAACTTTTTAAAAAATAACTGATGAAATATTTCAACGCGTATTTTAATCATGTACTGAATCCATGGTAAAAGCCGTGCGTCGATGTCCAGCCGCCCTGTGCTGGTCCAACACGACCAATACTTTTTATACAAACAGTGGCTACCTTCATTCCTTTACGCATCAAAAAGTTCTCCCCACCTGAGTAAACGAAGTACACAGATATGACAGCGGTGGCCTCAGTGATGGCGCCCACGTCCTTCTGTAAGGTCAGCAGCACCATGCCCGCCACGGTCAGCACGATCAGCACCAGGCCCTTCCACCAAGCCAGCACCAGCCATGGCCACGTGAGGTGAGGCTTCCGCTGGAATGAAAGAGGAAACATTTTACTAACGGGTCAATGACCTTAGTACTGATAATCGCACTTACACAACCGATTTGTTGGAAATAGGTTTTTGTAATGAGATGTCCCTTTTTTAAGGGTCAATCGTCCAAGTACTTATAAATTGTCAATAGTTTCGTTAAGTACATAATATAAAACTGAAAGAAAAAAAAACTGACAGTCCGTTGGTCTCGTGGTCTCAAGGGCCACTGCTGAGCGTGGGCCGTGGGTTCCCGGGTCGGGCAAAGTATTATTGGGTTTTTCCATTGGGAATTTCTTAGTAACAGTCCGGAGCTTGGAAGTTGGCGGTGTGGTACCCCCCGTGCCTCGGAAAGCACGAAAAAGCCGTTGGTCCTGTGCCTGATGTCTCTCCGGGCGTGTCGGATTGCCGTCTAATTCCCATCGGACTATGAAAGTGAGGGAAGAAGGAGTTTACCTGTTTCTGCGCGCACACTTGTGCAGTATAATATCTCCCGCGCCGAAGGCTAGTCCCCGTTGAGATAGGCCGTCGTGCCCGGAATCGGCATGGAGGACTATATACAATTATACATTTATAACTACTATTGAAAATTCAAAACTATAGTCCCTAGTTATAGTTTTACCTAGACAAACAATACATTCACTGTGATTATATCTCTCAATAAACATAAAAGATTAAGGGTTTAATGATGACTATCTTAAATAATTAGAAATACGTTCAGCAAGACGGTAGGTAGGTGCCACTCCTACTTTTTATCAACATATCTACTAGATTACTACACTACCATAGATAACAATGCAAAAAAAGGTTCCATATTAATAATGTCATACCGTATTAGCAATGATAATATGCAATCAATTATATGAAAATATTCAGATATTATCTTTCTTGTAATATTTTGTTTTGATGTCACAGCACAGACATACATTTATTGTGTTTAATTCAATAAGGCAGCAAACAATTTATGGAATATTATCTAAATCACAGAATATTATCAGACACATTTGCACTTAAGTAGGAACATCCGACGCTAGCGCACCCAGAACTTGCAGTAGGTACCGATCATTTTGCAAAACCCATCTCAGAGACAAAGCTGAAATGTCTCATGTGCCTGCAATTAGGTACACCGGCATCCATATCCTTCAAACTGTGTTATTTCCGCCCGCCAGGCAAAGGTAGTTGGAGGAATACCGTTTGGTTTTAGACAGTAAGAGTCTGACAGAGCAACCACTCGGTCTGCCACGGGGCCGAGAAAATCGTGAGGAGTTCCACACGAAAAAAAGGCGTTCTTAATCATCTCCAACCGCCACAAAAAAAAGGCAGTTGCCATAAACAAATTGTTCTCACCTTAAATGCCCCATGTATAAGTAAGCTCCCTATGAGGATCTCAATGACCGCCAGAACTGCCAGGGTCGCGTAGAAAATGAGCCTGGGCTGCGGTAGCGAGTCGCTCATGACGGTCAGCGGCAGGTACACCAGCACTGCAGCTAATGCCAGGATCTGCAATATTAAAACGTTATCCAGAGTGGTATCAATTGGTTGTGTGGTCTCTTCCAAAAGTATCTGATGAACATGTATACAACTGGATAAGAAAACGTAAAATGGATGGCAATTTGTAGTGCCACGTACGAATTAAATGCTTTGATTTGATTATATGAATACTTAAACTCGAAATTCTGATTAAAAATCACCTTGTGGAAATTTGAAAATTTAGGTTATTTTATTACATCAATTTTCGCGGATGATTTACAATTATAATTTAATAATGTTTTTTAAACATTTTTTTTTGAAAAATTAATGATTGCAAAAGAATTTTAAAATGAACAGGGTTGGTTTACACTTTCATCGGGTACTTTTGGAACAGACTATAGGTGGTCGTGTTTGAACTGGGTGCTTGAGGAGATAAGGTGAGGTGACTGGGCTGTTGAAGACGATAGCACGGTAATATTAATATTACCGTGACGATAGGTACCTACGTCTATGGCGTTTATTTGATTTCCTTGTCCTGAGAAGCGCGTGAGCCTACTGATCGACGCCATGTTGTTCTTAATCGCTGTACAGTTTTGTGTGTTGGATTATTAAATAAAAACTTTTTTTACAAAAAAACAACTGACTTAAATAAAACTGTCTTCCTAAAAAGACACTACAAAGTGAAAAATAACTTTAATTTCGGAAGTCGGTCGGAAACTATGACAATGGCACCCAACGACACTGACTTCCGAAATCAGTTATTTTTCACTTGAATTTTTGGAAGTTGGTTGTTTTTCTTTTTTTTTGTAAACAATTTTTTATTTAATAATCCAACACACAAAACTGTACAGGGGCGGACCTAATACATGCATGCAGACATTTTGTACCAGTCAACCTTTGGGTCATGTACTCGTAAGATGCAAACGTCAGCCGTGCATCCATTGGATTATAACACCTACAATATACAGTACTTTCATGTGACCAAAACATGCCTAAGGTTAATTCTTTGACATCCTCTTGCTTTGACGTTGAAAATAGTAACTAAGTATATTATGATCATACTCGTATAATTATGCCTATCAAGATGCACAAAGCTGAAATAGGTACGATATGCTAGATTTTTCTAGATTTCCTCAATACTAATGACGATAAAGAAAAGTGCAGATAACGAGGTCAAGGGATGTAGGAGCGTCGCTGTCTGATCGGCTTGTGATACATGTAGCTAATAATGTTTGTAATTAACAGCTGTTATCAGCACACGACTGGTGTTTATAATCAATTAATTCCATGCACACTTGCTGACGTTATCTACTGGCTTCTTACTTAAGTTTACACGATGGCCGGATGGATTTGAGAGGCAAAATGGTGCACTATGTGGTATCGCATCGCTAACTACACTACTACTCGTACTAACAACTAGCATTGCAGAATTTATTTATTTTAGAGCACTAATGGCCGAGTGCGCCTGTTGTTGTTGGATTTTTATCGCTCGGCTCAACGCTGGAAGGTATACCCCTTTTACGTGGCGCTAAATAGTAGATTGGATAGGTACTTGTTATCAAATAGATAGTGCGCTGAAGTTAGCACTGGTAGTAGTAGCGTTAGTAGTAGTACCACAAACGGCGCTCGCCACCGAAATTGTACTTCCCCTGGACTAATCTACTTAGACGTTGTTTTTACTTGGACTTGGGACATCATGTGTTTTCATAATGATCTAATTACTGAGTCATTCAGTAGATTGTACTGAGAGTGTGATATCAACACAATCATATCAATAATAAAGCAGATTTTATACATGTTTGTTTTGAGAAACCAAGATATTTTATATTTAGTTTCTGCTGTAGTTGAAACTAAGAGCTTAGGGTTCATTTCCTTGGTTACCGAAAGTGATCCTCGCGTTTTGTACAAGACCAAACAATACAAAGAGAGCTATATTTACATAGCTTTATATCATAGCTTATGCGGCTATCGTTATGGTTCTATAGGTGTCAGATATTGTTTATAAGTTCCCGGTTCCGTGATAGTGCGGACACAGACTGTTGGCTGCTTATCTGCAAGTGTTCACGGTAACGTCCGTCCAATTTGCACTTGACTCATGTTCCAAGAACAGCAGTTATAAATCACGATATTTCTTTCATATCGAGACGTAGGTAATGTAACTCGTGTTTTTTTTTCCTGTAACTTCTACTGATTATGGAAACCAAGTTTTACAGATAGTCTATTTTTCATAAAAGTAATCTAGCTGGCACCGGGACTCACAAACCGTGTTTCGCTAATTGTTGTGGAAAATTTGTTTTGGTTGAAATGTCTGAGTTAGGTATATGAATAGGTTTAGGTACCTACTCTTATTTCGAATATTCATTACGCCTAACCCTCCTGGCAGCTCCCTACAGCAGCTCTCTAGAGGCATCATGTTATGTTGTGTGTTCTTTATATTTTTAATGATAAGTTCTTAAAACCAATGGCTCACTCGCCCACCAGGGCAACGATAATGTAGGTACACAATAAGTGAACCTAATGATTGCAATTACATAAATATTTAGTAACCTGATTAATGTTGCAAGTATTCTTTATTTCGACATGTTTTTGTACAAAAATAGTACAAAATAATATGTGTATATATGTCAGATACAAAAATAGTTTAAGAAAAACATATCAATGTTTACAATTACATGAACTTTTATTTAAAAAAAAACTACAATAACGTGAAAAATAAAGACATGTCCGAATAACCGATTGAATGAATCGGTTTATGACTTATCTATTTACAAACATTTAGGTGAGCCAGACACCGGTCCGGAAAATTGAATGAAAACCCTGAAAAATAGCAACATAAAAACACTTTAAATACTAACAGTATACACGATACCGATCATCTTAGTGCCCAGCTCCAGGCTGAAGCAACAGCAGCAGTTGTCCACAGTGAAGCACATCCTAACTGATTCATTAATCGAAGTAATATTATAATTAAATCACAAATGAGCTGAACACGCTCGGTCGTGTTGTGTATCGCGCGACCACACGTAAACTGATTAGATTCCCTTAAACTCACACTATCTCCTACGTAGGATGTGAACACCAATTATCAGAAGTGTTGTAATCTTTGTGACACTATAAATGTACAGTTTGCGTAGATAAACCGTCCCACTGCATGTCTCAAAACTGTAGTTTTTCATTCGTCATTAACGTATTTTAGCTCTATGCTTGTGTTCAACTGATTGTGAGTTATTTGGTTATTGTTTTGTAAAGCAGTGAAGCAATGGACTGATATGTAGCTAAAAGGTTTATTACCGTATTAATAAACGAGATGGCGACTCCAAAAATTATAATGGAGTTAAAATACATAGGGTCATTGGATTACACTAGTGAGTCACGGTGATTCAAATGTTCTGCAAATTCTTTTCAATATCATCCCAAAAATTGTTCTGTCTCTCTAAATCTGTTGTCTATTACCTATCCCATGACATCCAACACCCGAGCAAGCAATAGGTAGATACATCTTAGATGTAACCAACACATAGGTACGCCATAAACTATCACATGCACGAATATGATTCGCTCTGCCCACAAAATTCAGTTAGTGAGATAAGCATAGGTACATACTGTATGTAAGGTTACCGCAGTTTACTGATTAACGCCGCGTGCGCAAACATTTACACAAATAATAGGGGTTATAATAGAATGCTTTCCTTACTATAGAAAAGTTAACCACTGTTGAAAATGGGGCCTTCTTCTACATCAAGGATTAATAAATGACTGAATAGGTAGATATCCAATCATCGGATCGGAATGGTTGTAGAGATACACTCCAGAAGATTGATAGCAGTTGTTTCGAATGCCTTTAGGACGGGCCCATGGAGATGCATCCCTCAAGACCATCTCTTGTTAAAAGACAAGATGATCTTGTAGTCATTTCTTTAGTCACTCACTGATGTCTGAAAAGAGCTACTACAGTAGCGCTGGCGGGTCCCGGCTAGAGCGGCGGGAACTACACATTACGACACTGGTGCGGCTTCTTAATAAGGAAGTCACACACAAACAGTGCGTTTGTGAGTAGGTCTCTGGGTAAACCGGAACTGTCGAGTAACTACACACTCGTCGCATGCGAGTGCACGTATTTCAGTGAATACGCATTGTTTGACGTAGGTATCGTGTACCTACATTGTATCCAGTATATTAATTATAGTCTAAATACCTACTCGGTGCAAACTACTACTAAACTGGCCACTACAAGTTGGAGGTACTGCAGTGTTAGCACATCCTGCATGTTAATTTTTTACATAATATATCCTACTTTAAGAATATATGCAACCTTTTATTGAGTACTTCGAAACCAGAAATGTTATTTTCAAAATTATAAAATAATGAACTGTTTTTACGTCATAAGGGATTTTTTCTTAGAAACGTTGGCCACTTCTTGAAAGTTTGTCATAGTCGACTGCCGCATAATTTTATTTCGGAATCTTTATGCTACAATTCTCAGAACGTTTTACTTTTTATTCCATTAAGTGATGTGAACGTGATTTATTGAATCGGGGACTGTTCACTACACATACTTATAGGATTGGGGATTTCATTATTAGATAAAGGGGATTGAAGTTTTCTATATGAAACCTCGGATATCTATTGTCGCGCCATTTTGATTTTTCAAAATAGCGGACACGCATAAACCTACCTATACAAAATCGATAGCTGACATCAATGCAAACAGAAAACATTATGGGACCAAACTCCGTAGTGTCACGTTTCCCAGATATTAACGTTCAAAATTATTGATCACGTGACATCCTTGAAATAATCACTCTGAAAGCTTAAAGTAATCAAACAGGTTCATGCATGGCCGCCATAAAAATAAAATGACGGATAGGTCAGGTATGCCACGGATCTTCAAAGCCTTTTCATTAACACGTGGGAGAACACATAAAAGCATGGGGCGCTCCATATTGATTGTTGTAAATATATAATTAGTAGTTTTTTGTAAACGTAGAGTTAGTACAGAAATATGATAATAAGCACCCCACGCTTTTTTACAATATAATTAATTTTCTTTTCATAACTCTATTTTTATTTTAGTTTTTTGAAAATTATTGAAACATATTGAGTTAGTATACTTTTTATAAAAGCTGAATAAAATATAAATTAAAAGTTATTTTCTGATTTTTAGTTCGATTTGCTATTAAAGCGTGTTTTTTAAACTATTTTTTTTCCATCGCCTTTGATCCACATCTGTTGTGAATCAGGAGCATTGGTGGCTCAGTAGTGTCGGTCCCGACTTACGAGTTATAAGTCGTGGGTTCGAACCCAGGCAGGCACTTTACTTTGTGTAGTACGTAATGTGTTTCATCACTGCCACTGCTCTTAGCGGCCATGCCCTCTATACCTGGAGGTTTTTATTTAGATAGTAAGTTTTTGCTTACATTTTTAATTTTGATTTATTATTTGTTTGTTTAAGTAGCTCCGTATAGTTTTTATTGTATTTGTTGGTATATTGGCGTGGCTAGCTGATATAAGGCAAATAATTTAATTTAGTGCTCTGTGTCTTGTTGTGTCTGTGTGTGTTGTTGTTACTTTTCGTACCTTGTATTGTATTCAATCAAATATTTTCTAACTGAACAGACAGCTGTGCTGCTGGGGAGTTTGTTGCGCCACTTCTTCTCCCCAGCGAAAGCACTAGGAAGTGGTGAAGGGCGGGCGTTTTGGAGGACTGTCTTTTGTAATTTTGACGTTCGAAAAGTGCTGATTCTTAGCCTAGTTCGAATAAATTACTTTTGATTTTGATATTTGATTTTGGAAAACATCGTGAGGAAACCGGCATGTCATAGAATCTAAAATTTGAAGACATAGGTATTGTGACATCCACTAACCGCACTGGGCCCGCGCGGTGGATTACGGCCCACTTCCTCTCACCGAGAGGAGGCCTGTGAGTCCTGTGACCCGGCTGTGGGAACATTATAGGCTGATTGATTATGATAAGCTATTTGTGAATAAAGCATGTTCGAAAGGCTATTTCAGTGCACTACGTTAGATTTCGGAGAGTTGGCAAAATAATTATAGAAGGTGTATGAATTATTTTTACAGATTTTTAAGTATTTTTTTTTTTTTTAATTATAAATTATCTGAGTGAGCATCATCCAGTAAAGCTTGCAATTCCGCATCTTCAAACTTTCGAGGCTGCCCAGGGCGCAGCTCGTCACCAAGATCGAAATTACCACTTCTACAACGTCCAAGCCACTACAAATTGATTCCCGTGCTTGAGAAGCATGTTTTCCTTGTTGGAATTCGTATAAAATGCAGTGCCGAATGTGCTGTTTATCAGTTGCCGTCGTAAATTTGACTATTCTGAAAGGTTATGTAACTTGCATAGACTTGTCGTTTGCTGTTCTAAAATCTCGAGTCCGATTCTTACAAAAGCACAAAAGACCGCGGAAATATTTCTGTTTCAAATATGCACTGGCCTGCAAAACTAAGTAGGTAGGTACTACACTTAATTTTTTTTTCTAATCTATAGAAGTTAGAGATTTAAAATAAAAATGTTTTATAGCAAATTTTATCAGCTTTCTTCGAAAGTAGTAAACTATACATTATTAACATTTTTAACTTAAAAAAAAAAAAAAAAAGACAATAAAAATAGCAATTTTTAGCTTAGTGTCAAAAAACTCAATTAACATTTATAGGTACTCTTACACGTCCTGAGCCGTGTGTGGCCGGGCATTATCATGCATCAGCTTCGATCCATCACCCATATTTGCTAAATACGGCACTGCATACTCGTTGAGAATCTCTTGGGCATAGGTATCTTTCCCCAGTCAGAGTGCCATTTTCTATGGCCATTAACTCTGTGCAACCTTCTGAAGATATGCCAGCCCATACATGTACACTGCCTCCACCGTACTGGACTCTTTCTCGGAAGCATTCTTGAAGGTATCGCTCACCAGGCCGCCTGTAGACACTTCGCCTTCTATCAGAAGTGTAAAGTGAGAATCGAGACTCATCTGTGAACAAAATTCTTGACCACTCTTCTTCATCCCATTGTATGTGTTCACGGGCGTATCGCAGTCTCGCTACTCGATGCTCTCTCTCGAGAGTTTGGGACTACTCGCTGGTCTTCGGGGTTTCAGATTTGCTTCAGCAAGTCTTCTCTTACTGTAGTGTCATTAACGTAGTCCCTTCGGGTCTGAAGAAGCTGTTGCTGGACTTCAACTGCATTAAGGTGGCGATTTCTCTACGCAGTGGAAACAATATAACGATCTTCTCGGGCCCTAGTACACCTGGGTCTGCCATTACAAGGTCTCCTCAGATTGATCCAGTCTCTTCGTGCCGATTTCTTGATCCGTAGTTAACTCAACCAATTGTTAAAAATAGTAACTAATGGTTATATTTTGGCGAAATGTGTTTTAATTTTGCCAAAATTTAACCATTACTTTGTTACTATTTTTAACAATTGGTTGAGTTAACTAAGTACGGATCAATAAACCGGCCCTTAGGAGGTAATCGATGCAATAAAATGATCATTAACCTCTAATTGCATACCTACTTAGTTCATGCGACATCTACGTTTTTGTTTTATGGCATCATACAAATCCCGTAGCGTACGAGGAAAATGCTTATTAAATACTTATTTTTTGTTATTTTATTTTTTTACTTAAATAGAAAATCAAGAAACAAAATATAGTGCACTCTGAAATTCCTTTCGACATCGCTACCTCGGTAGTTGGTCTCTGATCAGTTCACACATCATATGTAGGTAGGTAGTATGTGTGATCAGCCGGTCAATTCTGTAAAAATCTCACCGTGAAATCTCACTTCCCGCTCACTTCACTTACGTTCTCACGGTGAGATTTTTACAGAATAGCACTGCAGGGGCCAAGCTAGTTAGTTGACGTATAAGTCTATAGGTAAGTAAGTTGTATCACCAAGCGGAAAAGTCAGAGAAACACATAGAAATTATTGAGAACACCTTAATTTTAATCGTCCAACTAATCAGTTTAATAGAACAAATTAAACAATGCTAGATAAAGAGCGCGCCACAGTAGTGCATCGTTATCAGTCGCAAAATCATGGCCGCCACGATACTACAACAATATAACAGTGATAAGCTACCCTTGAAGTCGAGCGAACGTGATCAACGATTATTATTAGCCCCACTAAGAACTCCGATGTTTTATAAATAAATCACCGAATTTCTAGGTTACTAGCTAAGATTGCGAGATGGGTGTGCCAATGATTAATAAATGTTGTTACTGTGCCAGTTTACACATGGGAACCTTGATTATAGGATACGTATATTCAGTAAGTTAGTTTTTTTGTTTCGTTTGATTTTGACAGCTCTGTGATACCTAACTAATTTTCTTTTCAGCCAGAAATAATCAGATACATACCTACTTTTCATAATTTTGGCATTTTATTTTGTAATAGAATTCTATTAATAATTCTTGGAATACTGCATGTGTTGCTCATCTTGTAGTATTTACTATTTTAACAACGACGTAAAGTCGTAAACTGAAGAATTTCAAGGTAACATATCCGTAGTGCCTGATGTTTTTCTCTTGTTATGATGTTTTCTCTTGCACATAACACATTCATTGCTTTACGCTTAACGTTTTATGAGTTTGTTTATTCAAAAATAATGCAACTGTCAGTGTAATTTGGTTAACTATCATTATACAAACGTATAAGCAACGTTTCTGAGTCATAAAATGAAATAAAGTCTAATGAAATGCACCCACACCTACCTAAAAGTTGGATATTCATTGTTATTGGAAGCTATGAACCCAAAATAACATTGCTTAGTACTGCCATGGGAAGCGTGAGAGTGAGACACTCCGCGGTAATTCGGGACTCAGACTAATAAAAACCAGTAGGATGGATTTAAGGCTTTTTCATAATTTTCCCTCAAGAGTGGAACGAAAAGCTATAAAATTTACTGTGTCTACAAAAAAGAAAAGTTAGGGAATCTTTTCCTGCTTCTTCTTAGCGTATCGATGGCAAACTGTACATATACAAGGTATAACGCACAACCTCATAAGGGATCATTGTACTCATCATTATGAACAACTTTTACTATGGACCATAACCTGAAATCGCGAAAAAAAAATCAGCTGTTCCCTACATTTTGACGAGTTATGCGAACATAAATGTAGGGAACAGCTAATTTTTTTTTCGCGATTTCTGTTTTGGTCCTTATGTAAAAGTTGTTCATAATGATGAGTACAATGACCCCTTAAGAGGTTTGCATTATTTAAGTTTCATCTTGTAGATTCAACCCAGAATTTAGCTACGAGCTTGGCACCTTCAGTAGCATCCATCACCTCCTGAATCGTGCAGACAACAGGACACGCTGGATACGATATTAAGTGTCTCACTGTTTATAGGACAGCACCAAATTTACACTGGAGGGCAGAGTCATCTTTCATCTTTTCCACTATAGGTGATTCTCTCTCGGCGTCCCTCTTCCCTTCCCATTGCCGATGCCCTAGCATGCATTTCTACTAAACTTGTTCTACCATAAAAATCTTGCTACTTTCCAGGTATGGGCGTTGATTGAGCTAGCAATATACTGCCTACTGGTGACACTAGCGCCCCTCGGCAAGGATGGCAATGTGTCAGTGCACAAGTATGTGCTGTACATCACTGCTGCAGTCGTCAGTGGGACACATCTTATATGCTCTGCGCTCCTGGTACTTGCTGCTTATAAGGTAAACAGATAAGAAAGTAACCTTCTCAAGTAGGTACCTACTGCAGAAATACTAAGGCTTCAGGTTATGTGCTTCTCGAAATTACAGCCATTCTAGCGGTTGGTTGCTCAATGAAAACGGAGAATTTAGTAGCTTCGACAACCTTACCGGCGGCGTACTACTGCTGCGTAGGTAATTACTTGCGTTTCTGGTCTTGTATTTCATTTTATGTAGCAGAATATTTGAGCAACCTTGATCGAACGCTACGGGTATCTTACATCAACAGCTAATCTTGCACCCTGCAAGGCTTAGTGGTAGAAATAGAAAACTCTTCCAAGACCCTTCACTCTCAGTTCTCACTAACAGAGCATACCTGCTGATCCTGTTATAACAGAAACTACATGTAAGTCCTTCAATGTTCCAGAAGCTGGCATCCCTGACGCTACCCTGGACGATAGTGACAGGCATCATCACGGCGATATACTTCCTGCTGTCCTTCACTGGAGTCAGCCTAGTACTACAGGACGAGGGCGAGATGCTGGAGGTGGAAGTCATTATCATATTCATACATCTTGCTAGAGCATGTAAGTGTATCTACTTGCTAGTCTGCTTATGACAACTAGTAGGTAGCACTCGGAAGTGATCTAGGCAGTTAGAGACCATAGAGCTAATCATTTCTTGAAGGATAGAAGGAGGGGCTTGTGGTTAAATAATAACAGCCGCACGGGACGATCAATCAGATTAAGCTACGCTTGCCTTGGTTGGTCCGTGGATGGGTAACCATCTTTACTTACCAAGACACCTCCGTGCCTCGGAAAGCACGTTAAGCCATTGGTCCCGGCTGTCATTAGTGGATCTGTGACAGTCGTTACGGGTCGTCAGAAGCCCGAAAGTTTGACAACAAGTATTACCAAGGGGTTTCGTATTACCTAGTAACTGGGTGGTGGAGGTCAAACAGGCAGGCGCTCCATTTAAATAAACTTGTACTCAGTTGAATCCGTTTAGACTGGAAGCCGACCCCAACATAGTTGCGAAAAGGCTAGGCAGGTGATGAGAGCAAATCATTTCTCTATGTGGAACTGCTATAATATTACGTGCTTTAATCACCCACCACGCTGTTCACAGGTAAGTATGGGTGATGACTCGTGATGTCGTGAATAACATTTGAGAGGAGTTGCCAGTTTCCTTCCACAAAAGTCAAACGTTTTTAAAGGCGTTACTGACTGAGAACATGGCTCATGTGCTTGTGTTGACAATAAACTTAAGCTGGTGTTTCAACAACTTTGTTTACGTTTTAAAGAGGTCATACCTTTTCAATTCATTTTGTTTCAGTTATTTCAGTGTACTGCATCATAGTGGTTCACAGCCGGCACAAAGAAATTATGCACGCAGACGACGAAAGAAGATTTCAGCATTCTGCCAGACTTTATCATAGTGTGAAGACGGAAGATCATGTTTTATAGATGTATTTATTGACACCTGTGAATGATCATTTGGAGATCGACATAAAAGGATAATATAAAATATTTAGCATCTATGAACTATATCTACCTCCATGACCGGCCAAGTCTGATAATATTAGGTTGGGTTAAGAGGGAACACCGGGGTGGTTTTTAGTCAGTAAGAGTCTGACAGACCCTACCGCCCGCCCCAGGGCGGCGGACATCCATGAGGATTTTCCACCCCGAGAACAAAAAAAAAGGGTAGGATAATATTAACACAAACGTCTTTATATTTCAAGAGCCGGCAAGAAACTCCACGGGGGTATTAAAAATAAACAGATAGTATTACCGATTTCTTTTAGTTACCTATGTACGAGTAATTTAAGGAAAACTTTGAGATTGTAATAAGAAGGGTAAAAAACGTAAAGTTTATAATATGTTACTTTCATTTGTATTTATGTAAATTAGAGATAAGAATATAAAACTGCGCTTGCACAATCCCTTTTACTTCCCATCCTTGACTACGCTGATGTCAGTTATCTAGATCTTACTGAAGCACAACTAGATAAACTTGAGCGACTTCAAAACTTTTGCATAAGATTTATATTTGGCCTGCGCAAATATGATCACATATCTGAATTTCGTACAAAGCTCAAGTGGCTTCCCATACGTCTTCGCCGGAATTCTCATATCTTGATTCAGCTCTACAGTATTTTGTTTAACCCTAAAACCCCCTCTTATCTTAAAGAACGTTTCAAGTTCCTTCATGACACACATAATAGATATCTGAGGTCATAGGAAAACCTGAGACTAGAGATGCCGATGCATTCCACCAGTTTCTATGACAAATCTTTTACTGTTCAAGCAGTACGCTTATGGAATGACTTGCCCGTGTCGGTAAGGCGTGCTCAATCTTTGTCCACTTTTAAAATTATGATAAAAAATCACTTCCTCTCTCCTTAAACAGCACCATTATATTTTCTTTACTCCTGTTTCATGTCTATTGTTATATATTGTATATATTTACTTAGATTGGTATAATATACTTTATGTATGTATTTATTTTATCGTGTAAATAGTACACCACAGACTACCTACAATATTTGTCTCTCCTTCCCTTTTCAATCCATCCAAAGGTTGTCTTTAAAAGATCGCTCTTAGCGATAAGACCGCCCATTGTGTCACCCTTTGTAAAATTTCTATATTTACCTATATCTGTAACCTATATGGTGTACATAATAAAGAGTATTCTATTGTATTCTAAAACATAAAAGATAAGAATAAGTAAGTAAATCATTTATTTTATTGTTATTTTTTTAATCCTCAGTTAGTTTTGATGAGCATCAATTAGTTACTTAAGGGCCTTACTCTCGTTTAGTACCGTAACACGGTCACTTTATGAAGCCTACTCCTCATTAACGGCTTGGTTAGAAGATCTGAAAAAAATATATGTTTGCCATAGATTCATGAACAACATTTTTGAAGCAGGATTTTTTTCTAAGGCTAATACTTTTGCCAGAAAAAAATATTTACCAATACGCTATTTTTGGCTAATATTCCCTACTACTTCCAAACGGCTTTGATGTTTGGAAATATTTTTACACTGAAAAATAGCTGGTTAAAGGTACTACAGATTTGAAACAGCTTTTTTAAATCAATCAACATTTGCATAGAAAATATCCCCACTTTCATATAGAGGTTCAGAGGTGCTCTGCGCGGGCGCGGGCGGCAGTCGTGCGGTAGCACTGGGACGGGAGGGCTGTGTCGCTCGCTGCTCCGCTCCGGCTATCGACCGACTACGCGCGTTTGATTGTGTTAGTGCAAATATTTACAAACGAATTGTGTCAGTGTGCGTTTATAGACTAAGCTCGCTGCAAAGGGCCCATTTCTATTGTGCGCGTGGACGCTTTATTATTGGTGCTATTTCTAAATACTGTTTTTGTTTATATTGTATATTGTGTAAATATAAGATAATTTGTAAATAAATAAAAATGCCAAGGCAAAGCAAGTCAAGAAAAAAAGAGTTCAAAAGGCTATGAAAATGCATCTGATGACGTAAGTACCTACCTACCTATATACATATTACTGTATTTAACTTTATGCTTAATATTAGTTTTTGTAATCATCTGGTGAGCGATTGTTTATTCATTTTTTCATAATTGAAGTTAAATAATTACGAATTGTTCCAGGAAATCTAGAAAGAAATCATCAGAATCGAATAATCCGAGTACATCTGCTGATAATATAGAAGACTCTATTCAGGTAAATAATACTATAAAAAGAAAAAAAAAATAGTTTAACGATTGACGATTGAATCAGTTTTAGTTTTCAATTTTGATAGATATGGTAATGTCAGACGTCAAACAGAGAGAGCGAGAGAAAGAGAGAGAGAGAGAGAGAGAGTGAATTTAGTCAAAATGAAAATCCAAATTGGCGGCTGCGAAAATTTTCAAAATTTTCGACATGGGTGTCGTTTTCATAGTTTTCGAGGTTGCTTAAGCCGATAGTGAAGTCAAAATGAAAATCCAAGATGGCGATTGAGAAAATTTTCAAAATTTTCGTCATGGGTGTCGTTTTCATAGCTTTCGAGGTTGCTTAAGCCGATAGTGAAGTCAAAATGAAAATCCAAGATGGCGGCTGCGAAAATTTTCAAAATTTTCGTCATGGGTGTCGTTTTCATAGTTTTCGAGGTTGCTTAAGCCGATAGTGAAGTCAAACTGAAAGTCCAAGATGGCGGCTGCGAAAATTTTCAAAATTTTCGTCATGGGTGTCGTTTTCATAGTTTTCGAGGTTGCTTAAGCCGATAGTGAAGTCAAAATGAAAATCCAAGATGGCGGCTGCGAAAATTTTCAAAATTTTCGTCATGGGTGTCGTTTTCATAGTTTTCGAGGTTGCTTAAGCCGATAGTGAATTCAAAATGAAAATCCAAGATGGCGGCTGCGAAAATTTTCAAAACTTTCGTCATAGGTGTCGTTTTCATAGTTTTCGAGGTTGCTTAAGCCGATAGTGAAGTCAAAATGAAAATCCAAGATGGCGGCTGCGAAAATTTTCAAAATTTTCGTCATGGGTGTCGTTTTCATAGTTTTCGAGGTTGCTTAAGCCGATAGTGAAGTCAAACTGAAAGTCCAAGATGGCGGCTGCGAAAATTTTCAAAATTTTCGTCATGGGTGTCGTTTTCATAGTTTTCGAGGTTGCTTAAGCCGATAGTGAAGTCAAAATGAAAATCCAAGATGGCGGCTGCGAAAATTTTCAAAACTTTCGTCATGGGTGTCGTTTTCATAGCTTTCGAGGTTGCTTAAGCCGATAGTGAAGTCAAAATGAAAATCCAAGATGGCGGCTGCGAAAATTTTCAAAATTTTCGTCATGGGTGTCGTTTTCATAGTTTTCGGGGTTGCTTAAGCCGATAGTGAAGTCAAAATGAAAATCCAAGATGGCGGTTGCGAAAATTTTCAAAACTTTCGTCATGGGTGTCGTTTTCATAGTTTTCGAGGTTGCTTAAGCCGATAGTGAAGTCAAAATGAAAATCCAAGAGGGCGGCTGCAAAAATTTTCAAAATGTTCGTCATGGGTGTCGTTTTCATAGTTTTCGAGGTTGCTTAAGCCGATAGTGAAGTCAAACTGAAAGTCCAAGATGGCGGCTGCGAAAATTTTCAAAACTTTCGTCATGGGTGTCGTTTTCATAGTTTTCGAGGTTGCTTAAGCCGATAGTGAAGTCAAAATGAAAATCCAAGATGGCGACTGCGAAAATTTTCAAAATTTTCGTCATGGGTGTCGTTTTCATAGCTTTCGAGGTTGCTTAAGCCGATAGTGAAGTCAAAATGAAAATCCAAGATGGCGGCTGCGAAAATTTTCAAAATTTTCGTCATGGGTGTCGTTTTCATAGTTTTCGGGGTTGCTTAAGCCGATAGTGAAGTCAAAATGAAAATCCAAGATGGCGGTTGCGAAAATTTTCAAAACTTTCGTCATGGGTGTCGTTTTCATAGTTTTCGAGGTTGCTTAAGCCGATAGTGAAGTCAAAATGAAAATCCAAGATGGCGGCTGCAAAAATTTTCAAAATTTTCGTCATGGGTGTCGTTTTCATAGTTTTCGAGGTTGCTTAAGCCGATAGTGAAGTCAAACTGAAAGTCCAAGATGGCGGCTGCGAAAATTTTCAAAATTTTCGTCATGGGTGTCGTTTTCATAGTTTTCGAGGTTGCTTAAGCCGATAGTGAAGTCAAAATGAAAATTCAAGATGGCGGCTGCGAAAATTTTCAAAACTTTCGTCATGGGTGTCGTTTTCATAGTTTTCGAGGTTGCTTAAGCCGATAGTGAAGTCAAACTGAAAGTCCAAGATGGCGGCTGCGAAAATTTTCAAAATTTTCGTCATGGGTGTCGTTTTCATAGTTTTCGAGGTTGCTTAAGCCGATAGTGAAGTCAAAATAAAAATCCAAGATGGCGGCTGCGAAAATTTTCAAAACTTTCGTCATGGGTGTCGTTTTCATAGTTTTCGAGGTTGCTTAAGCCGATAGTGAAGTCAAAATGAAAATCCAAGATGGCGACTGCGAAAATTTTCAAAATTTTCGTCATGGGTGTCGTTTTCATAGCTTTCGAGGTTGCTTAAGCCGATAGTGAAGTCAAACTGAAAGTCCAAGATGGCGGCTGCGAAAATTTTCAAAATTTTCGTCATGGGTGTCGTTTTCATAGTTTTTGAGGGTGATAAAGCCGAATGTGAGGTCAAAATAAAAATTAAAGATGGCGGCTGCGAAAATATTCGAATTTTTTGTCATGCGTGTCGTTTTCATTATTTTCGAGGTTGCACAAGTCGATAGTGGAGTCAAAATGAAAATCAGAGATGGCGGCTGCGAAAATCTTATTTTTCGTCATGGGTGTCGTTTTCATAGTTTTAGAGGGTGCTAAAGCAGATAGTAAAGTCAAAATGAAAATCCAAGGTGGCGGCTGCGAAAATTTTCAATTTTTTCGTCATTGGTGTCGTTTTCATAGTTTTCGAGGGCACTACAGGCGATAGCGAGCTCAAAATGTAAATCCAAGATGGCTGCGAAAATTTGTTTTTGTTTTTAATGTTTAAACATAATTAAATGTTTTTTAACACAATTAACGTAAAAAAAAAATTTAATCACAATTAAATTTATTTATTACCATGTATGTTTGAAACTTAAACTTTAAATTACTTTTTAGGTTGAAACATCCACTGGCGCAGATCATTCCAGGCCAGACTTATACGGGGTGAAATTGAAAACATGCGACAAATCGAAATGGGAGATTGTACTCATCATTATGAACAACTTTTACCATGGGACCAAACCTGAAATTGCGAAAAAAAATTCAGCTGTTCCCTACATTTTGACGAGTTATGCGAACATAAATGTAGGGAACAGCTGATTTTTTTTCGCGATTTCAGGTTTTATCCCATAGTAAAAGTTGTTCACAATGATGAGTAAAATCTCTCATTTTGATTTGTCGCATGTTTTCAATTTCACCCTGTATATAGAATGTCGACAAGACCACAATATTATATCTCTGTCTGCACAAAAAACGATGGAAGTTCCAATTCAGGTAAAATTATGCCTACAAGTCCTACAACCTATATTTATTTTACAAATATATCTTATACGTGCATATTGCAACATCTAGTGGACCGCACCATTCCAGATCAGACTTGCTATTGGAAAGTCTTGAAGAAAATAACGATATTTCAACCACATTACAAAAGTTAACAGAAAATCCGATTCAGGTAAAAAAACGTCTTACCTCGATTTTTTTTTTCTTGTACCTGCAAAGTTTATTGACTTCAAATAATCAATACTTAAAATTTTGCTATGAAACCAATTGAACGCTTTACACACGGGCATTGGCCTTCTGGTTTATCCAACTCTCTAGCCCGCCTATTGATTCCTTGACAAAAATCTTCAACATGTCATCTTCAATGTTGTTAGGGTTAATTTAAATTTGTATATTATCTTTTTTAGGTCAAAACATCGCCTGAATCTCAACAAGTCCCAAGCTGTTTCATCGAAGGGCAACGTATAATTAATATTGCTTACTTTTATTCAGAACAAGAAAATCGCCAAGCACGGAGTTATAGACTGTGGATTAGAATCCGTTGGTAGTGTTGGAGAACGGCAAGTGGGTCAGATTACAGAATCGACCAGCAGTATTGTCTTCATAGAAAATGGCTGAAACGACGCGTTTCGAATAATAATACAATAAGATTTCGAAGCGCGTCGTTTCGGTGTTACTTTTACGTACGATTAATAGTAATAAAATTTTTTTACAAAAAAAAACCAGCTTCCAAAAAAAAACACTAGAATGTGAAAAATAACTTTAATTCGGAAGTCGGTGTCTTTGGATTTGAATTTTCGTTTTTTGCCACCGACTTCGAAATAAGGTTATTTTTCACTTTGCAGTGTTTTTTTTACTGAAGTCGGTTCTTGTTTTTTTTTGTATTTTATTTTTCAATTTTTTGTTGTGGCGGCTACCCCACACAAATTAGAATACCACTACCTGCTGTGTAAATAATTTATATATAACTTCCCTGACGGGAAGTTATTACAATATCATCCAATTGGCTACGGAACCCTAAAATTGCTATTTAGGTACAGACGCCAGCACATCAAGCTACTACAATCTGTCGGATTTCTTTAATAGATTTTAAACTTTAGTGCTAAAGCATAAGGTTTAAAGTTGATTGGAAAAATCTGACAGTTTCGGGTACCTTGATGTGCTGGCGTCTGTACAGTGCTAGTTAGGTAGGTTTATTACTGATTTATAATAAAAATTGGTGAAACATTTTTTTTTATAAGATCTCATTTTTATGTAATTCCTCCTACCTACAGTCTACGCAAATGAAATGTTATTCTATTCTTACGAAAATACTCGACCTCATTTTTAAACTTAGTTCCAACTAAGTTTGTTCACACACACTCACTCACTTATGTTTTAAACTAAAACAAAATTTCCGCAGCAGCTATCTTGGATTTACATTTTGACCTCACTATCGACTTTAGCACCCTCGAAAACTATGAAAACGATACCCATGACGAAAAATTCGAATATTTTCGCAGCCGCCATCTTGAATTTTTATTTTGACTTCACCATCGGGCTTAGCACCATCGAAAACTATGAAAACGACACCCATGACGAAAAATTCGAATATTTTGGCAGCCGCCATCTTGAATTTTTATTTTGACTTCACCATCGGGCTTAGCACCATCGAAAACTATGAAAACGACACCCATGACGAAAAATTCGAATATTTCCGCAGTCGCCATCTTGAATTTTTATTTTGACTTCACCATCGGACTTAGCACCATCGAAAACTATGAAAACGACACCCATGACGAAAAATTCGAATATTTCCGTAGCCGCCATCTTGAATTTTTATTTTGACTTCACCATCGGGCTTAGCACCCTCGAAAACTATGAAAACGACATCCATGACGAAAAATTCGAATATTTTCGCAGCCGCCATCTTAAATTTTTATTTTGTCTTCACCATCGGGCTTAGCACTATCGAAAACTATGAAAACGACACCCATGACGAAAAATTCCAATATTTCCGCAGCCACCATCTTGGATTTTCATTTTGACTTCACCATCAGGTTTAACACAATCGAAAACTATGAAAAAAAACACCCGTGACGAAAAATTTATTATGGTTTGTTTACACATGATTGAGCAAATAAATGTATTTTCTTCCACATAAATGCAAAAAAATTGTCCAGTATAAACTTAAAATATACGTAACATCTATCTATACAAAATATATCAGCCGCGCATCCCCCATTCGCTTCTGGAAACGTAGGCAAAAATGGCGACCGACGTGCAGCATGTCTACGCCTCTGCATATTCTTTGATCGTCGTTTTAGTGTAGGGCGCCACCGCACGCGTTTTACGTATTCGGGAGTAGGGCGTTTAGCTCCGCCCACATGCTCAAGGCCAGTGAGCCCTCTACACACCTTAAGAAGACTATTGAAGTTACAAGGACATAGGGTCAAACTTGAACGTAGCTTTGTATTTTATTTATAGGCCATAGTGGCATAAGTAGTTTGTACAGATTGTCTTGTGGGAGCCCGACTCGTCCTTGGCCGGTTTTATTTCCATCATTATTTAATAATTTCAGACGTGAAATATTAATAATATATTTTTTTTAAACAGCATTTTTATCGATTTATAAGCTAACCTATTTGTATCACTTACTTTCCGCTGTATAATTTGGAGTACCTATCGAAATCAAGCTTTTTAGAACGCACTGCCAATGATAATGTCATTTGAAGGTCCAACATAAAATATCAATAATCTTAGAATACATACTTAGTTATGAATTGAGGAGCGTCGGAACGAAAACCGATATATCGAATTTAGCATATTTTTCACAAATTAAAAAAAAGCTTGTAAGTTTTTTATTAATGTTACAAAAGTGGAAAATCATAGCATGTCAATTTGCAGTTAAAGTGACATCGATTGATGTGTGAAACTCGACGGAGGGTAGATACTTAATTTAGGGAGATACTTGGCGGACAAGTATGGATATATCGGTTTTTGACGCGATCATTATGGATATATCGGTTTTTGACGAAACCAAAATGGATATGTCGGTATTGAACTGAATTGAATTTGAACCGACCATTGTTGAATTGTGTAAAACTTAATAAGAATTATCGGTTTTTAATCCAACAACAAGAACATGTTGAATTTAAAAATGTATTTATCGGGTTTGATTTGACCACAGTATTTTGATATTTTTTTTAAGATGGATGTAACTGTTTTTTAATTGATTTCTTTCCTGAAGGGTGTATAATTAAACATTTTGTAACAGAAAAAAAAATGTCTTAATTAAGACATATCGGTTTTTGTTCCGACGCTCCTCAATTATTTTCGTCGTATTAATATCACTTGAAATTAAAACGGAACGTACAACTGCTTGCTTACGTCACTCAGACGTTTCGGCGCCATTCAATTTGTCAAAACAATCGTTTATCTTTGTCGCACTTATGAAATTTTTTATATCTCTCTCACGGACTCGCCGAATTTTAAGAGTCATTGAATAGAAACAGAACAGAAAGATTTTTATTCAGTGATATTTGTTTTGTCGTGCGGGGATGTGTATCTATCTACTGGACGCAGTTAAAAATACCTAATGCACCACCGAGTTCGTTTTGTGTTGTATTTGTTATCGTAATTGTGCTTTATTGGTGCTTATTAGTCGTGATTATTAGAACTTCGAAAAAGCAGGTTTTATCTTGCATTCTTGATGTAAGTATAGATATTTTTCTACAAGGTTATAGGGCGCCGGTCTGCTTTGCTGATAATTTTCAGCCAGATGTTTACATTCCGGTTATCTCGTTTGCTATTCTCATGTAGATTCTGATTATTTTTATTAATTTATGTTTTGTTTGAAAGTGGATCCTCATTTGTCTTCTGGTGTCGATCTAACATTTTTAACAAATAGATCAACATCAAAATTATTAACAAACTACCTACTCAAGTTCTAATATTTCAGTCATTCATAGTAGAAATAACAACAGCAGCTAAATGAAAATATGACAACTAGGCACACCCATCTTATTTTGGCTGTTGCCTAGCGACAGACACAAGATAGAAAGTCAGTTGATAGAGAACTGCCATGCGATTCTGTAACCATCTCACCGTGAAAACAGGTGAAGTCAGCGTGAAGTGAGCTGTCATTAGGGATTAACACTATTGACACTGCTCACTTCAAGCTCACTTCACTTATGATTTCATGGTGAGATTTTTACAGAATCAACTGGCTGGTATTGAGAGCTCAAAAAAGGTGTATCAGAGTTATGTGTGGAATAAATAGCACCAACAGTTGTCAACAGTGGCTTTAAAGCTTAAAAATCCTTAACCTACCATCGTACCATCTTTATATATCTATGAAACGAATGTATTTGTGAAAACATACATCTCGCAATACAAAACAGCTTTCAAAAGTTATTATAGAAAACTTTGTGACAAAAATAAGCTAGAGCTCGAAATTTCACACAGTAGAACAGACTTAATGAACAAAAGTACTCTCTGTATGCCACAAAAATATTTAACAAGTTGCCTGACACATTAAAATTGTTAAATCTGGATAAATTCAAAAGTGTATTAAGTAGTAAAAGTTTTATCAATAAATTTTACTACTCATTATCTATGTGCTTTCTTAACATTTTATTTTGGACATTCTGGAAAAAAAATATTGATTCATTACTCTAGTAATTTCTAAAATTTATAAATCATTAACCCGTGAGAAGGCGCGCTATGAGCAATTTGCTCACACAAAAATCTAATTCAAAAATTTTTTGTCTTTCCCATGCCACACCAATTCAAGCACTTAAGTACCTTCCTAAATATTCACCCCCTCTCCCCTGACGCAATTCTCGATCCGCTCAGTGGCGTTGCGACCGCGCAGCAAGGCGTTTGTGGAGGCCATGTACCAACGTGCGGCAATTTGCTCATCACGCGCCCAGCAATTACTTTGCACCGAACATGTAAAATACATGTTTTCAGTGTGTTTCGAGAGGCACATTAGTGTAGATTTAATGGATGAATAACACTTTTTAGTTTTTGTTATGGAACATTTTTTATTGTGATTTTTATGAAACGTGCCAAAAAAATTAATTAATACTAGGTTGTTTTGTTATTTGCGTTAGAAGTTGCTATTATGTTCAATAGTTTTGATTAAAATACTTGTTTTCTTACTTACTAAACCTTGTGTTATTTATTTAAATACATTATAAGCCAATAAATATAGAAACACTAAAAATATAAACATTTTATGATAGTGTGAGCAATTTGCTCGCACGCGCCTACTCGTGTAAGAAAATTAGGCGCGCCTTCTCACGGGTTAATTGTTATAGTACTTAATTAATTTGAATTTAAATTGATAAGAATATTTGTATGCCTAATGGGAAAACATAGAGAACCTATGTAAATGTTCTAACATCTCACACACTGTGTAACTCTACCTATGTATACAAATAAAGATACTGATTCTGATTCTAACACTGAGTTCATACAATAAGTGAATAAAAATATGAAAGTTGCTGTGGGACAATATTTGCATTACAAAGTTGATTATATTTTTGAAGTTAAAATTGGCATGTCACATATCTTCAAGAACTATTTATAACTATTAAATTCAGAGGGTCATCTTATATTGTTTAAATAAAACAGGAAAATGTAGACATCATTACTTTGCATCAATATTAATGTTATCTTTAAGTTGTGAACTGTGCTAGTAACTTTATGCTAATGCCCAGTATGCATTACAATGCCTTTTTAATCTTTTTTTTTGTTAGGACCCTTCTCTGACACAAAAACTTACCAAAGTTACATCACATTTGGTCGAGCCATTTTAGAGTTTTTGCAAGACTAATGCTGACAATTGATTTTTTTACAGGGTGGCCGGGACACTGATGCACAAACTGTTACCAATATAATTCATTGTTACAGATTTTTCCATGTAGTTCTCTGCCACCATGTATAGAATATGTGACTGAGTGCTCATTTTTCGATTGACTGATATTTTTTATTCATCGAATAAAATTGATGTCTGCCAATTTTTGTATGGAAGAACTGTCAAAAATTCAAAATTATTCCTCCGATAAAGTTATCTGGCATGGTGGCAAGTTATTTGAAAGCCTTTCCACTATGATCAGTGAATTGCTGTCAAATCTCCTGTTAACCATAATAACGACATCCAATCTTACCTTTTATCTTTTCATTTTTTTAACCAACTCTTAAAAAGAGGGACATTCTCAATTCAACTGTTTTGTTTTTGTTCTTGTATAACCCGATATCTCCAGCAATAGAAGAATTTCGAAAAATCCTTTTTAATGTATCCATTAAAAAAAGATTTTATAAGAAAATAATTTTATAAGAAAACAATTATAGGTATGCGGGTGGTCCTAGTCCCATATAAATTTTATTAACTAACTTTGATTTTAGGTTATTTTTGAGTTAGTATCTATAATAATACCTATTTTTGCCACTTAGCTTATATTGATGATGTTATATAATAACTTACTGTCTGAATTTTATAAAGGGGTTTGAAGATCCGTAGCATGATGATCAATCATCATCATCACAAATGGTGATCAACTTTGAACGTTAATATCTCGGAAACGTTACACTTGACGGGGTTTGGTATAATATCGTTTTCCGTTTGAATTGATGTCAGCTATCAATAGGGTTCATGCGTGGCCGCGCTTTAGAAAAAAAAAAAGAAAACAACATAACAGCGCGACAATAGGTAGGTACGGCTTCATATAAAAATCTTCAATCTTCAATCAGTTTTTTGTTTTATATAAGTAAGTACCGTATATACCTACTTTCAATGCATTTAGTAGAAAGGTATTATTTTGATATTAGAAACAGACACTTCGATTTTATTTATTTGTAGACTATAGGTAGATGTATAGGTACCTACCCAGTTAATAGAAACAAGTAAGACTATGCAGTGTACTGGCGTCGAGGATCATGAAATTGATAAAAAGCAGATTGCACTGTTCCTTGTTAAGTTAACCTGTAACACTTACACTTAGTACAGTTTGCATAAGTGCAAACATGCACACTGTAAAGTAGTGTTGTTTATGCAAAGAACCAGATGATAACAGACTCATATTGTCAAGTCTTATTTTTACCATCCTAAAGCAAATAAAGTATGTACTTTACTTGATTATAAACATGAATATTTTATTATTTGTTTATCAATTCAAAACATGATTAATTTTATCAAGAAATAAATAAAGTAACTTGTGAAAAAAATAAACAGTTCTCATTTTGAGATATTTGAATTGAAATTATCTCTCATCACTCATCTATAGGTACGCCCAAAACCGTAATTTACTATCTAATCTAGCGCCGTAACGTGCCTTAATTCCTATGGAATATTATTTTCCAGGCGACTAACAACTTAAAAGGGCGACTATCTATGTATTTGCTACTAAAAATAATGACATGGCGACTAATATTAACAGTGGGATAACAAACTGTATTATAGGCAACTATAGGCATCTCTGAAGACTCATTCCCAGAAAAACACAAGATTGAACTTGAGAACTTAGGATGCAAGAGCGAGCGAAGCGAGCTCGTGACTTGGGGCACCCCGACACGGACAGGTTAGGTTCGAAGGGGACGACGGGGGCTCAAGTGAGCGAGCGGAGCGAGCGGAGCGAGTGAACGAGCCCCCGTCATCCGCTTCGTGTTAGGTTCCTTTAAACCCTGCAGACAGAAATAGGGGCCCCGCGAAGCGGGGCTCCGTCGACTACGCCTTATTATTATTAAAGATAATAATTAGTGTACTTGATATACAACCTCGTTGTTTAATTTAAGAATGCCCATTTTCTACTTTTCATCCGCCGTCAGTAGCTGCCAACCTACTATTTTTGCTACCTTCTTTAATTATTTTTTAATCCCAAATTCAGATTAATCTGTCGCCGATTTTCTACTTTTCATCCACCGTCAGTAGCTGCCAACCTACTATTTTTGCTACCTTCTTTAATTATTTTTTAATCCCAAATTCCGATTAATTTGTCGCCGCGTTAAATACATGCCAATTCCTATCAATTAGCGGCATCTCTTGATTGTAAGTGCATGGCCTTGGACTGTTCAGTTACAATCCGCGGTGCGCAGGCGCCGCCTGACGAGACACCGACAGTTATTATTAATGGCACTATAGGTTTACCTGTGAGCCGGTTTTTTACTGAAAACATTAAGTATAGACTACTGAGCAATTCAGATGGCATTAGAATAGAATAGAATAGAATACTCTTTATTAGTGTCAGTAATAAACAAATGAAACCATTTGTTTCCTTGACTAAATTGGCCCTGTGACTGCCAGCCAGCGCGTATCGTATTGTGTCCATAGCGCCAGGATTAATAGGCGTGACGACTCCGACCTTGTACGGACTCCCAATCTGTTCTATTTTCATTTAGTCGGTCTGTTTTTAGAGTCAATTTGGTTTGACATAAAGAGCTGGCACTTATACTAATTAAGCTTGTACAGACGCCAGCACATCAAGTTACCCGAAACTGTAAAATTTTCCCAAACAACTTTGAACCTTATACTTTTGCGATAAAGTTGAATATCTATTAAAGAAACTTGACAGATTGTAGTAGCTTGATGTCCTGGCGTCTGTATATACATACATGTATTCTCGTAGTAAAAGCTCCGCCTGTATGTTTTTTTTTTTTTTAATTGCTGAATGGGCCTGCTCTTGGCCCTCCCAGCTAGATGGACGGACGACCTAAAGAAGGTGGCTGGGGTAGACTGGATGCGGAAGGCGGAAGATAGGGTGTTGTGGCGCAGTCTGGGAGAGGCCTATGCCTAGTAGTGGACTGCGATAGGCTGATTTGAATAGGCCCGCTCTTGACCTCGATCACGCCCGATGGAAAGCGATGGATGAGGTCTACGATGGAACGAGCGTGCCTACCGCTACAAGGGAAGACTTGTCAAATAAGGTATTGGGTGTGACTGTCCAACTGGCGAAACAAATTGCGCTACACGAGGAGGCTTCATCATGCATTTAAAAAAAAAAAAAAAATTGTATATACATAGCTCGATCAATAATAAGTAAGACGAGGGCCTGTCCTTGATAAGTTCACTATCATCACTAGTGGCACATCGGTGTGTGGTACACGGCATAGGAGTTAAGAGTTCCCTTGTACAAATAAACCCTTCGTATTTAACCAAGTGTAGGTAGGAACAGCATGATAATGATATGCTTCATGAGTTTCTGTGTTCCAATCACCCTTTACCATCCTTCTTAATCACTGGATCAGTCCTACAACGATTAATCGTGCTGCTGTTGTTCCGAAGATGCAACTATTGCAATGATTTCAAGCATCCGATTTGGGCTGAATAAAGTATTTGTGTTTTTTGGGTTAAAACTTTTCCGAATCGTTTCGCTAAGAAGTAACTCGATCGCAAACTGTAATACGCTCATGACTTGGTCTACCTTCATAATTACGTCGTCAGACCACACCTATTAACGTGTAAAAAATACCAGCAGACTTGTTTCATAGCTGCTTTGCTGCATCTCGCGCTCAGTGTTATAGTGACAATGGCCGCGGACGATACCCAGTAAGTCACTTTATCCTTCTTGGATCTAGCGTTTCTTGAAAAGGCGTCTTCTCGCATTTTTGTGCTATCTCCTAAAATCTAATTGACCTTATTCTTTTGGGTATTTCGAAACTTTCAGTTTCTAATTCCAACTAACATCATAGGTCTTCTGTATAGACTTCTGCATCGCATAGACTGCAACATCCCAAGACCTAGGGATGACACCTCCACAGATACAGCCGATATATTCTGTAAAGATCTCACCATGATTACTCATGCGAAGACAGCTGTTTCTGATGCTAAGGATTGACACTATTAACAGCTCACTTCACCTAAGTTTTCACGGTGAGACTTTTACAGAATAGATCGGCTGATTCATAAGTCAGATAGTCTTTTTAGTGTATTCAAGTATTTATGTATATTTGTTTGTGCTTATATTTATATGTAATTAAGTATACAGGGTTATTTGTAAAACACCAACAACCTCTTAAGAGGTCATTGTACTCATCATTATGAACAACTTTTACTATGGGACCAAACCTGTAAGGGACAGGGACTGTTAATCGTTAATACAGGTTATTCTGTAACCTAGCTAGGAAAACAGAACTTCACCCACCAGATTGTGATTGACATTGTACAAACCTATACAGGGTGAAATTGAAAACATGCGACAAATCGAAATGGGAGATTGTACTCATCATTATGAACAACTTTTACCATGGGACCAAACCTGAAATCGCGAAAAAAAAAATCAGCTGTTCCCTACATTTATGTTCGTAGTTTCGAGTCGTCAAAATGTAGGGAACAGCTGATTTTTTTTCGCGATTTCAGGTTTGGTCCCATAGTAAAAGTTGTTCATAATGATGAGTACAATTACCTCTTAAGAGGTTGTTGGTGTTTTACAAATAACCCTGTATATTATGTTTATAATTTTAATAGGTTTATGCGTATCTTTATATTCAAAATATTTATTCCTCAATTTTCATGATTGCTCCTACCACTGTTTGTCTCTGCATCACCCAAAGGGTTGACTGGTAGAAAATACCTATGGCATTAAGTCCGCCTCAGTACATTTATGTGCTTGAACTATTAAATAAATAAATAAAGAGTCGCAAAAAACTGCAACATCGTATTCACAACATGAGCGAAATTCAGACATGATCTTCACTTGACCGACCGCCTCGTGTCTGTAGGTCAGGAAAAGGTTAAAAATATTCTTAAGTGTCTGATGTTTTATGATGATTTATGGTTCACTTTATCACTTTTTGATCTGCATGTCGATTTTCTAAAAATCTAACCGTGAAAACTTGCGTGGACTGAGCTGTCAGTGTCATCCCACTGATACTAGGGATTGACTAAGCAAACATTTACAATCATAATCGAGATTTTAATAATATATTTATGCTAATTCTATTGATAATTTTATATAATTTCAAAACTAGTATTTTAGTTGTCAAAACATTACTATTTTGTGAAGTTTTAAACTAAAATAGCAAAATAGAAACTTAGTCAGAATATCAATTTTGTTTTTTTTCTTTTTTTTCCTACACTAGTCCTTATGCAGCGATGTTTTGGTACCTAAAATACTAGCTTTGAAAATGATCAATAGAGTTAGCATAAAAAATATTACCAAAGTCTCGATTATGATTGTAAAATGTATGCTTGGTCAACCTCTAGTACGAGTATCAGGTGGGATGACACTGACAGCTCGCTCCACGTTCACTTCACCTAAGTTTTCACTGTGAGATGGTTGCAGAATCGCGCTGCTGTTATTAGATTGTACTTTTTTTTTGTTCATGAATCCAATAATAGAACAAAACTATGTCTGGCTTATAAACCAAGTAATCGCCCTCCTCTGGAGAGGCGATCCGAATATAGAATCATCGTATTTTCCTCGTATACATCTCTATGTGCTCATTTCTGTATTCCACATCTTGCTAGACATATTATGTAGGGACAAACAGATGTCGTTCCTTTGGTATTGTTCGTCGAGTCTTTGAGCTCCTTAAGTTCTGAGTTGAGCTACATGATTGCTGACAAATTCTTGCACTGACTGAACAGGTCTACTCAAATCTGTATGGCTCTTTCCTCAGAATAAAATTTCAGATACTAATCTACATGGTTCTTTTTTTTTTTCGAAAAAAAGATATCTACATGGTTCTCACATGATCTGGCCAAGAATCCATACATAATGTCCATAGTCTGAACTTTAAAAGAGGCTGACCCATGGGTTTGTGTCGTCATTTCTTCTCAGAGGTAGTCAGGAATTTCGATAGGTTCATCGAAAGATACAGGAAACTATGTCATTTCATCGTTTGATTGGTTTCTTCTACTTTTATCGACATTCATGCTAAAACTTACTTCTATCTGTTTATTTATTAATGCACAATGTACACAAACAGAAGTAACAAGCTTGGCGCGTTCGGACATTACCCTGTTAGGGCGCAGCAAATAACTTAAAACTAATAACATTGCAGAGAGTATCTTAAGTATTCAATTAGGAACTTTAAAGAGAATAAAGAAATAATATTAATTAAACTTATAACTCGCTGTATACATAAAAAGAAAATATATTATAATTAACACATACGTATACATTTGAGCTCTATTTTAACTTTTCATCTTCTATAAACTCTTGGATACTATAGTAACATTTTTCTAGGAGCAATGGCTTTAGTTTAGCTTTAAATTATTGCTATGTTACATATTTATCAAATATAGAAAGTAAGAGTTAAGCTACTCAACATATAATTATTTGTCCGTTGTCAACTTTTCTTTATTTATTAATTTTAAAAGACTAGCTCTTCTCGCCTGAAACAGGATTACCTAGTTCAGGCACGTAAGTCTTAGCAATACAATTTTTATTTAAGCAAAACTGTACTAATTTTCATGCCAAAACTGTTATAATTTTTGAATAAATATATTATTATTATTATTAAATAACATAGTGTTTTTGTGGACCGTATATTTTCAGGTAGTTTGTTGTAAATCTTTATACTTCGATATTCTGGGCTATTTTTATACATTTGTAATCTAGGTGCTGGTAGAATTAACTTATTGTTAGTTTTGCGGCGCTCGTTCTGATCAAAATTAAACAGATTTATGTTTTTTTTAACAAAAGTAGCTATTTCCAATATATAAATAGAGGGCAGAGTTAACAGTTTTTCTTTTATAAAATGGGGTTTGCAGCTATCTCTAGGTTTTATTTGAAATAATATTCGTAAACATTTCTTTTGTGCAATAAACAAACCATTCGCATCTACACTGTGTTACCACATGATGATGCCATAGCGTAGCCACGCATCTATACACATAGTCCCTCATTCCTCGGAAACATGCACATTCAATGACAACATTAACAACTGATTTACACACAACTTTACGATCAACGGGTTCCACTTCTAGACTTCCTCGCTCCTCGAGCTTTAACCTCCTGAGTACGCCATATTTATACGTCAAGATGTCGGAAAGACCGGTTGTCCCTAATAACAGACACAATGGGCCCTAAGTACTGAGATTATACAACATTAATCGACATTTGAATTCTCATTGGTTGACTAAATCAGGTGTAGCAGCGCCGATTTTTTGAACGGAAAACTAATATGTGTGTTAGGAAGTAGGTACGTCCGGTTATTACAAATGTATGTCAGGACGTATACAATCAGCAGGCTAACTGCGTAACACACTATCAGTAGCAATTTGTTTCATTTTGACAGTTCAACAACGTTATTTAAGTTGTTGAGCAGACACATTTTTCGAACATAATTATGGAGCAATGGATTAACAATATGCTTCAAAATGATTCAAATTGAGAGTAATAGTGTGTTACGCAATTAGAGTGCAGGACTTTATGACATACAAAAAAAAAAGAAAGCCTAGTCTACGATGTAAAGTCGAGCAATTTTACATATTAATGTTTAACTTTATAATTAAAATGATAACTGTAATAATTGGCAATCAACGTTAAGATCGTATTATGTGCATCGCCCTTGTATCGATCCATGACGTCAGAGGTAATTACTTATGTCATTAGTCACTCTCGATTCAGCAGTGCGTTTCTGTAACCATCTCACCGTGAAAACTTAGGTGAAATGAGCGTGGAGTGAGCTGTCAGTGACATCCCACCTGATACTGGGGATTGACCAACCGAACATTTACAATCATAACCGAGATTTTAATCATATTTTTTATGCTAATTCTATTGCTTGCCTAGCCTTTTCCCAATCATATTGGGGTCGGCTTCCAGTCTAACCGGATGCAGCTGAATACCAGTATTTTACATGGAGCGACTGGCTATCTGACCTCCACAACCCAGTTACTGGGTAATACGATACCCCTAAGTAAGACTGGTTGTCAGATTTTCGGGCTTCTGACTACTCCTAACGAACGACTGTCAAAGATCTACGAATGACAGCCGGGACCAACGGCTTAACGTGCTTTCCGAGGCACGGAGGGGTCTCGGTATGTAAAGATGGTCACCCATCCACAGACCAACCGCGGCAAGCGTAGCTTAACCTGATCGATCGACCTGTGCGGCTGTTATTATTTAGCCACGGGCCCCTCTATTGATCAGACAAATTTTTCGTACATGTTTAGTAATGGATTAGCAATATCCTTCAACATGACTGAGGGTGCTGGTTCGTTTCCCGCCAGCTAATTAGCAATTATGTCATTAATTCATTTTATTGATAATTTTGTATAATTTCAAAGCTAGTATTTTAGTTGTCAAAACATTACTATTTTGTGGTGTTTTAAAATAAAATAGCAAAACGGAAACTTCTCTCGATTCACGAAATGTCGTGTGTTATAGTTCAGAAAAAAAAGTACCACATTTAGATTCTGACTGAGTTTCTGTTTTGCTAGGTATTTTATTTTAAAACCCCACAAAATAGTAATGTTTTGACAGTTAGAATACTAGCTTTGAAATGATATAAAATGGTCTATAGAATTAGCATAAAAAATATTATTAAAATCTCGATTATGATTATAAATGTATACTTGGTCAATCCCTAGTCGTAAGTGGGATGACACTGACAGCTCACTCCACGCAAGTTTTCACGGTGAGATTTTTACAGAATTGACCGGCAGATAATTTAGATTTCGTCGTGACGAGCAGACTTGTGCGTCGACAGCTGACTGTTAACTATATAACATAATAATAAAAGGAATATTATTTTCCAGGCGACTAACAACTTAAAAGGGCGACTATCTATTTGCTACAAAAAATAATGACATGGCGACTAATATTAACAGTGGGATAACAAACTGTATTATAGGCAACTATAGGCATCTCTGAAGACTCATTCCCAGAAAAACACAAGATTGAACTTGAGAAATTAGGATGCAAGAGCGAGCGAAGCGAGCTCGTGACTTGGGGCACCCCGACACGGACAGGTTAGGTTCGAAAGGGATGACGGGTTCTCAAGTGAGCGAGCGGAGCGAGCGAACGAGCCCCCGTCATCCGCTTCGTGTTAGGTTCCTTTAAACCCTGCAGACAGAAATAGGGGCCCCGCGAAGCGGGGCTCCGTAGACTACGCCTTATTATTATTAAAGATAATAATTAGTGTACTTGATATACAACCTCGTTGTTTAATTTAAGAATGCCCATTTTCTACTTTTCATCCGCCGTCAGTAGCTGCCAACCTACTATTTTTGCTACCGTCTTTAATTATTTTTTAATCCCAAATTCAGATTAATCTGTCGCTGCGTTAAATACATGCCATAATAAAATAGGTACCTACTTGCAAATCATTTATCTGTTTGTCTGGGTGTATGTTCCAGAATGGCGCCAAACGGCTGAAAGGGATTTTTGGCACACACCACACAGATAGTTTATAAGTTGGATTAACACATAGGGTACTTTTAATCCCGGTAGACGTCGCGTGAGGTATTTTCGAACATCCACGCGGGCGAACCCGCGGGCAGAAGCTAGTGTAAGCTCATAGTAATATCTAAGAAAACTTGTATGAGCCATATTTTTCTTGTTGTTGGCAATGTTGGCGAACCGGCAACCTCATGAATGAGTTATAGGTCGACCAGTTAAATAATTTCATTTATTTCAGGTCTGTGACCCATATAAAACAAAAATAGATAAAAATACAAATACAAAATACATAAATTATTGCTCAGCTAGCCAAATCCAAAAGGTCAGAATTACTTCATAAACATTAATTAATTAATTAAATTAAATTAAATTAAATAGTCAAAAGTCAAAGCTAAAGGCTAAAGCTCAGTACAAAAATATCCAGACACGTGCTACTGATACTACTTGTTGACGTGAGGGCTTTCCCTTGTGTAAGATTTGAGTCACGCAAAGCAGGTTCAAGGAAATGTCATTTGACGTCAAACAACAAGTGCGCCTACGTCACAACGGCGTCGTTAGCGCCGGCGCGACTTGGGGCCCGTGGGGCGTATCACTCACGGTGGAGCTTGCTTACATTCCAGTTACCGCGGGCGTGTCGACGAGGATAGTCGTAAGATGGGTGTGCCACATATAACTTCGTTCTGTTGGTGCATGGGGCTCGAAGTCGGCGCCAAATGCGTAGCATTTGTACACCTGGTAAGTTTTTAAAACAGTTTATTTTTATTAATTTTTGTTTTTTTTTGGCGAATTAATATTCCGTCATGCATATGTGTATGTATAATTAGAGCGTTTGTTTACGAGAATAGTAGTAATAAAAGTGCGTTGCCAAGAATTATTGAATTGAAAATACGATTTCAACACAATGTACAGACGCCAGCACATCAAGCTACTACAATCTGTCAGATTTCTTTAATAGATTTTCAACGTTATCGCTAAAGCATAAGGTTCAAAGTTAATTGGGAAAATCTGACAGTTTCGGGTACCTTGATGTGCTGGCGTCTGTACAATGTAAATTACATTATACATTGTGGCGTACATTGTGTTAACATAATATACCTAGTTGCGATCTCACGAGGTAGTTTGTTGTTTGTTTCGGCTTAGCGGTCGTTGTAAACTGCGATAAACCGCTGCAGTTTTGCAAGCTATGTCCATACTTGTATAGTGTTATCGGTCATTAAGTCTACGAGACAACCTTGAGATTTTATTTAGCATAAGTTCTTCAACGCACTTTTATTTACATACAACAGCATAAGAACAGGCAAACGCTTACATAGTTGCATTATGGCGACAGTGGTATTCGAGAATTTCGTTTTAATGATTAATATTCAGGACCACATTCGTGACTTCTACTTTTCACGTGTCGCATTTGAATCTAGTTTTTCGTCGGCTCATAAAATATATGTTAGCTAAGTCTCTTAGTACTCTAGCTAGACGGTTAGTTGTTCTCAATTTGGAGAACTATACAGGGTTATTTGTAAAACAGCAACAACCTCTTAAGAGGTCATTGTACTCATCATTATGAACAACTTTTACTATGGGACCAAACCTGAAATCGCGAAAAAAAATCAGCTGTTCCCTACATTTATGTTCGTACGAGTCGTCAAAATTTAGGGAACAGCTGATTTTTTTTTCGCGATATAAATAACATCTGTAGATACAGATGTTATTTATATTATTAATATTATTATTATTACTTATAATGCCACATGAGACTAGATAGTCTGCAATCTTGTATTTAAAGAAAACATTTATTATGTATTCAGTAACGATAAGTATTTTTTATCCGACTGCGGCGAAGCCCAAAAGGAGGGTTATTTTTAAATTAATTGTCGTACATAATCGTTTAGTTAGAAGTAAACACACACTTTTCTAAACGATCATTAGAAAACCCTGAATAATGGTCATGATGAAATATGCAGATTTTGTTCACTTCAGCATTATTCTAACTACCTATTAGAAATCGAGTATGACCTCATTCATAAAGTATACTTAGTAGGTTTTTAAATTATACTTTTAGGGAAAAATTAATATATGGAATGGTGATTGTATGTTTTTATTGTAGCTTCTGTTTGCACTTTATCCGAAATAAATTTAAAATGTGATACATATTAAAAAATATGCAACAGTACATTAAAAATTCCATCGATCGATTGCAATCGATTGTGCATCCCTAATCTTTTTCGGCACGACATGACGTTTGGCAAAGATGGCGGCGATTAATGTTATTAGTCGCGTAAAATACTTTATAATGTTCCTTTTGGCATGCAGCTAGTCCATGTTACAATAGTATTTGCAACTAATGTAATAAAATAGACAATTAATTATCGTGTATGTCCGATACTTGTGTGGCACAGGGCGATTCTGGACAATGTCCTTTACGGGAAGAAATTAAAGAAAAAAGATGGAGTAAACTGACCACCGGTGTGTTGCTTCTTCACGACAACGCCCCTGTCCACACGGCGCGTGTTTCCAAGGCTGCTGTGCGAGATTGTGGTTTCGAAGGAATTAACCACCCACCATATAACCAGGACCTAACCCCGAGTGATTATTATTTGTCCGTAATTTAAAAAAAAAGACCTTCGTGGGAAACTATGTATTTTCCAACGATGAAGAGCTCAAGGCGGCAATAAATTCGCATTTTTCAGAGAAAGAGAAAAGTTATTTTTTGCAGGATATTGAAAAGTTAATTTCGAGATGTAGGTAATAAATGCACTGTGGTAATGGGGGATTACATTGAAAAGTAAAAATTATTTTAATTGAATTTACCTTGTCTTTTTTCATGCCGTTACCGAGAATACATTGAACGCCCCTCGTAGTTTCAATACAATCACGCCTACACAACGCTAGGGCAACTTATGCATTTACTCTATGTCTACGTAATGTCTATGCGGCGTCTAAGGAACGTCTACGCTGAACATACGCTCAGTTCGAAGACTCACAATCTAATCTTCCAACCTTTGTTCAACAGCTGGTGTCGTTAGCCCTGATGATCCTGTGCTCCGTGTACGCGGAAGAGTTCCGCTCGCTGGCGGGCACGGCCGAGGACGTGGGCGACGGCGTGTACAGCTCGTGGTACAAGATCTCTGCCACCGTCGCGGCGGTGACCGTCGTGCACGTTGCGCTGGCGTTGACGCTGCTCATCTCCGTGATCAAGGTGAGCCCTTTTCCCGTTCCATGAACCACATAATGACTTAGAGCGATTGTCAGACAGTAACTTATTACAAATAATAATAATAATAAAAATATACGTACCACAAATACCCTTTATGCAATCAATATTTTTATTATTAAATTATTAAAAAGAAACTAAAACAAAATCAGCAGTGATTTATTACAATCAGATATGTTGAGAATCTGCTCTTGCTAATGTCCTTTTACCAATTTAAATCAAAAAGTAAATCGACTATTAAGAAACCAACTTTATCCTTCAGTTGCACATAGATAAGGGTAAAATTGGTTCCTTATAACTGGCCTTGCCCTTTCCAAACTTAATTCCCTCACTTAGCACAAACATAAACCTCTGGAATTGTTAATCCAGCGTAAGTTTCACGACAAACGACTTAGCTCTTATTTAGAATATGTCAGTACGTATGGCTACACATCGACCTATACATAACCTGTTAAGCTGACTTCTGATTGTACGAACAACGTATACAATGCGAGCTCAGCCACAACTGGAAGTGTATAGCTCGATGTGTATGTATGTAATATGCCTGTACTATCGACTGCAAATAAAGTTGACCGGCCGTGGTAGGTCTATAGTCTATTTTTAGCTAACTAAATAATAATAACGTCAAAATGAGTGACTCATAAAACATGATAACGGTGTGTTTGTGGTACAGACGCCAGCACATCAAGCTACCCGAAACTGTCAGATTTTCCCAATCAACTTTGAACCTTATGCATTAGCGTTAAAGTTGAAAATCTATTAAATAAATCTGACAGATTGTAGTAGCTTGATGTGCTGGCGTCTGTACAATTTGTTGGGTTTTTTTCTAGAACGGTACCCAAAACACTCATTTTTTTTATCTTCCTCCCTTTGTTCATCTTCTAATAATAGAGCATTAATATAACTAATTTATACTGAAGTTATTGTGCAATTAGGTATTAGACCTAATTCGATGGAGTTTTCCTTATCTACGGTAAAATAAGTAAATTGCGCTAAATCTATTTATTTTATAATACTTAATCTATTTGGTTATACAGCGTGTAACGGAAGGGGGGTATCAACCCTGAAGGAGGTGAATGTGCTCATGAAACTCAACAACTTTCCCCAAAGAACATAGGTCGAAATATGAAAAAAAAAATTTGGCCCTCCCATAGTAAATCAATCAGCTGGTAGTCAGTTTTGTAAGGGAGGGCCAAATTTTTTTTTCATATTTCGACCTCTGTTCTTTGGGGAAAGTTGTTGAGTTTCATGAGCACATTCACCTCCTTCAGGGTTGATACCCCCTTTCCGTTACACGTTGTATACATGTATATAGGTATGTAAGTGGATACGTGCCAGTATCACTATCGGATGTGCCTGTGACCGTATCCGCTAGCTTTTAACTGGAAGTGACGAATGGTATCAATAATGGCAGCTCACTCGAATGTTCGGATGAGCCATCTGTCTTTGATCAAAGACTACTATACCGTTTAGTTCAGAGGATCTAGCGCTTCAAACCACCATGTTATAGCCTGTCCATCTTGCCAAACTCGCTACTTTAGACTCTGTCTGTAGTCTAGATTTCCTACAACTTCAGAAATGAGCGCCGCTAATATTTGCGGAAATAGGTCCATGACAAGTGCTACTACTTATTGTAGAGATGTTAGTTAGAACATTGGTTTGAAATAAAAAAAAAAACATTTTGAACCTCGTTTTATTATCTAATTCCAGATTTTTTCTACCGCTGTCGGTGTCACAGCAGCCACTAGCTAGGGTGCACTAGAGAACTAAGGGTGCGTTTCCACAGAAGCGGAGCTGGGCGAAGCGGAGCAGAGACGTGCAGGAATCGACTAATCACAATGGTTGAAATCCTCATCGCGTCACTCGTCTCGTCTGTGATTGGACGATTCCTACACGTCACCGCTCCGCTCCGCCCAGCTCCACTTCTGTGGAAACGCACCCTTACCGATCAAAATGTACAGTGTATAGTTTTTTCTGTATTTCAAATTAAATTCGAGGAGAGAAAAAGCATCTGGTAGCTAGTTACCCGTTCCTAAGTGTACATTCCTAGTAAAAAGAACGGATTGGCACAATTATAGAGGCCTATGCCCAGTACTGGGTGAAGTCAAGCGAGTCAGAATATGTCACAACACTATGCTGAGCTGTCTTTGGCCTCAAACAAGTCTTTTTGTTTTGTGTTTTTTCTACTAGCAATGTTGCCTTAATTTTCCAGCGCAACACGTGCGGCATCCGCGTGTGGGTGTACGCCATGTGCGCGCTGCTGCTGGCGGCGCTGGCCTGCATCGCGCTGCTGGGCGCCTGGCGCGGCCTGTCGGGCTCGGGCTCCGACATCTTCCTGTCCTTCCTCGAGGGCCTGCTGTTCTTTGGTGAGACAATTATCCATTATTTTATCAAAAATAAAAATGGCAAAACACATGTATTTGGAAACGAGGAAACTGATGTATGATACACGACACCGCCAGACATCACGCCTGTGTTCACCGAAGGGTTAGACAAGTGTACATAACGTACCTTCCGCCCGTTGGGTTTAAGTCCCAGGTGATAGGGGGCGAGCTTATTGCCAGTAACCAGGACGAATCCAGACTCTGGGCTGCTACTGAGATATTGAAGGAAAAACACTGGTCGACCCGGGAATTGGACCCAGTACCACTCGCTCAACAGCAGCACTTGCGACCACTGGACAAACGGGGCAGTCCAACAATTTCGTTGAACGAAGTGTAAAGGTACAACAGGGTGTAAAGTTCACTCAACCTCCATAGAAAAGGGAGGATCCTCCGACCAGACGGGTGTTGTGTCTGGTGCCCGATGATTCATGTAGGGCCGTTGTATACAACATGTAACGCTAAATGCGCAAAACCTGAAAATAGTTTGATCAGAATAACGAGCAGAATCAATTGACCCGCTTTTTAATATAGGTCACATTTAAAAAAAAAATCTTTAAAAACGTTGCCGTGTCTATTTTTTAATATGTCAAGCCATCACATGCGCGAACCCGCCAGAATAGGTAAACAAACACAAATTTTTGTCGACCAATTGAAATTTTCTCATACGCGGGATAATAATAGCTTTTATTTCAATGCAAAAACGAATCTTTCATACTTAACCATGAATAAGACAATTTGAAGTAAACAATAATGCTACCTATCTTTTTTTAACTTCAACGTAACCTAAGGGTTAGAAGGAGAGAAATGACGATCTGCACGGAGACGGGACGTGCGAAATACGTGACAATGGCCATGTTTACTTCAGTCTGAGCGGCGCCGGCACATGCGTCACAGATGTAATTGTTTTATCCCGCTACCCCGGCGGCGCATGCGCGCCAATTTTGTGACTATGGCGTTTTTGTACACAAACATTCAATATTGTGAAATGGTGAGAATGTTGGCGCGTTGTAATGACAGCGTTAACTTGGCAGTGCGACGGTTTCGAGAAGAGTTTGGAGTATCTGTATCCAACAGAACAATGCAAGCAGCTACACAGAGGCTTCGAGACCATGGTACATTTATGCCTCCGTCAATGGAAAGAGGGGGTCCCGTACATGTTGAGCCAGAGATGCAGGAACAAATACTATATAGTCTGAAAAAGTGGGTTACCTAATGTTGCCAGTCCAAAGCCTGGAAAAGTGTGATGGAAACATTTAAATCACTGTCCAAAGATAACCTAAGTGCTTTATGAGCGTAGATAGTAAATAATAATAATGTCAGCGCGGTGCAGCGGCCCGGTGACGACTCCTCCCTCGATAGAGCGTCGTCGCAGACGCAAGAAATGATCAGAATTGACAGTAAAACTAAAACAGCACATAAAACCTTTACAATTTTTTAAATGATTTTTTTCTCTCTGAAATCTGTCAATTGAATTAAAAATCAGTTGGGGGTATGAGGTTTTGCGCATTGAACGTTACACGTTGTATATGCAGTTGCTCGGTATACTCTGCTTGCGAGATGCAGGCGTGACGTCAGTATGAGGCGTAGTTCGCATTGGCGTTGTAGATACTGCTAAAGAAGAAAATAAAATATTGAGTAGGCACTTACTTATGAGTTTTTAGGTACTCTGTGGGCTGGTAAATGAAATGACCGACTACGTAATATAATATTTATTGTCCGACCGATACATGGGACGGTTAGCGAGCGACTGCTCCTAACCGCTGACGTTACAGAATATAATACCTGCCTAGACAGACCCCACATACGGGGTGTGTGTGGGGTTTCTAAAAAAAAATAAAAATACATATATTAAACCTTTAACACTATACAATTCCAAACATAATTATAACAATAAATACAATAGTTAACTCGTAGGTCTATTATACATCGTAATTACTCGACCTTTGTACCGGTTGTGGTATCACACTTGCGACACTATTGTTAAGAAACGCACTCAATTCCTGACGTAGGACACTTTTGGTTTTCTTTGCGCACATTTTACACACTGTTACAACCAATGCCATTAAAATAATGGCCGCCATTACAGAGACTATGATTCCCAACACTTCCAGTTTGTACTCCGTGTGGGACGTGGATGCTTGATTTGCCCCATTTTGGGCAATTATTACTTCTTCTTGTTTCTTCTCTATCGAGTATGTCGTACCCATATTGAGTAGGTTGCTCAGTTTGCTATTGCTACTCGGTTCACGAAGTTATTTATGGTACAGTCAATCGTGTTAGCTTCCGCACAATGCAATGATTGCTATGACAATTGGTAATGAGTCTCTTAATATAACTTAAATAACTACATTTTGTTTGCACGTGGTAATTGCTAACGCAGCAATGACCTACTTACATACTTATTCTAGCTGATTCACTGTAAATCATTGAACCTCAGTGGTTTCTTGACCGTTCGACCACTACGAGTTGTTCTTAAGGCTACGTTTACATTGTCATGCTGATGCTGATTTAAATCGCTATTCAACGAAACATAAGAGTCGTCTAACATGTATGCTGGTTTAAGTCTGTCTATCGAGACATTACATATTTTATTATTAATTGAAATTTTGAAAACTTTCGAATTTCTGTCTAATACTTTGTACGGTCCACTGTATGGTGGAGTTAGTGGTTTTCGAACCGCATCTATTCTAAGAAATACATGTGAACAGGTACTTAAATCCGCATGTACAAATATAGTATTGCTATTACTAGTGTCCCTACTCTTAGGTCTAATTTTACCCAATATATCCTTAAGTCTAATTATGTACGCTTGTGGATTATCTATTTCAACACAATTATCCTTACAAAATTCGCCGGGTAACCGTAAACAATGCCCTAAAGTAAATTCCGCTGCGCTTATGAAATCGTTATCCGCTTGACACGCAGCTCTCAGTCCTAACATGACTGTAGGTAGCTCGGCGTGCCATGACACGTTATCTTTTAACCTGGAAATCAAAGCTGTTTTCAATGACCTGTGAAAACGTTCCACTTTTGCATTACATTGCGGATGATATGGCGTAGTCCGTGTTTTTTGAACTCCTAGTATTTTCATTAAATCCCTAAATAGTTCGCTCTCGAATTGTCGTCCCTGATCTGTAGTTATTTTGTTTGGGCAACCGAATCGGCATATCCAGCCGTCGTAAACAGCCTTAGCAACTGTCTCTGCGACCATATCTTTGACTGGATATATTTCTGGCCATCGGGTGCGTCGATCTATCATCGTCACGCAATACCGATAGCCATGTTCCGTTACAGGCAGGGGCCCAATCAGGTCGACATGCAAATGAGCAAAGCGGTCACTTTCTTCAAACTGACAGAGTTTGGAAACTGTGTGTCGAATCACTTTACTTTTCTGACAATTGACACATGTCTTTACCCACCTACCTATATCCTTTTTCATGCCAGGCCAAAAAACTTTTTTACTAATTAATGCACGTGATGCTCGAACACCAGGGTGAGCCAAATTATGAAAGTTGTCAAAAATATCTTTCCTAAACTGAATTGGTATGTATGGTCTAATGTTTTTTGTAGACGTTTCACAATAAATTGTGTCATTTAAATTACTCAAATTCATGCGCTTAATTTGCACATTGCTACTGTCACCCGCACTTATTAATTTTGCAAGCTCAGCGTCTGCCGCTTGCGCCTGCGCAATTTCTAGGTATTTCACTGAGTCCGGACATGTTATCACCTCTATTCGCGATAATGCGTCAGCGACCGCATTCTTGCATCCGTCAATATGCTGTATGTCGTTCGTAAATTCACTAACAAACATCAATTGACGTGCCCGTCTAGGTAACTCCTTATTTGATCCTAATTTTGCGAATGCGTACGTAAGGGGTTTGTGGTCAGTATAAACCGTGAAATTTCTACCTTCTATGAGATCTCTAAAATAAACTATGCTTAAATATATCGCCAAAAGTTCCTTATCATAAGTACAGTACTTCTTTTGGGATTCCGTAAGCCTTTTAGAAAAGTAACCAAGAGGTTTCCATACCTTATTCTCTTTTTGTTGTAATACAGCGCCTATACTAAAGTCTGAAGCGTCTGTCATCAAACCTAATTTCGCGTCTGTTATCGGGTAGCTTAACGTGGCGGCGTTTTTTAAATTTTCTTTACACAGTTCAAATGCACTAGTTGCTTCGTCTGACCATTCGATTTTACGTTTATCCCGTTTCTTTGCACCGTGCAAATATCTATCTAAAATTCCTTGGACCTTTGCTGCTCCTGGTATATGGTTTCTATAAAAATTTAACATTCCTATGAACCTTCGCAGCTGCTCAATCGTTTCCGGTTTGGGATACGTCTCTATAGCCTTAACCTTGTCCGGCAAGGGACTGATGCCCTCTTCTGAAACTTCATATCCCAAGAACTCTATTTTTGACTGACCAAAAACACATTTTCCTAAATTAATAGACATTTTATATTTACTGAAACGTTCGAATAATAAACGTAAGTGTTCTCGATGTATGCTTTCGTTATCTGACCCTATGATGACGTCATCGAGAAATCCGAATACCACCGACTGTCCTGTTATGTTGTTTTGGTTGTTCTTATCTAATGTTTCTATGCCTGCCAGTACGGTGTTATTTATAAATCTTTGAAAAGTTTGGGCTGCATTTCGCAGTCCAAACGTCATCCTTGGAAACTCGTACAGCCCGAAAGGAGTAATAATAGCTGTCTTTTGTATGTCTTCCGGATTTATTTTAATGAAGTGGTAAGCTCTACAAATATCGATTTTTGAGAATACTTTTTTTTTATGTAGACCGTACGTGAAATCCTGAACTCTCGGAATTGGATATCTATCTGGCTTCGTGATGGCATTAAGCATCCTAAAATCACCACAAGGACGAATGTCTCCATTCTTCTTAGGCACTACGTGCAGTGGACTCGCCCACTCGCTGTTCGAAGGCCTACATATTCCAAGCTCCTGCATTAATTGAAATTCTTTTTTAACTAATTCGTACCTGTGTGGTGGCAATCGCCTTGCGCGGGAGTGCACGGGAGGACCTGTTGTCTCAATGTGGTGGTATACCGAGTGTTCTGGAATGTCCTTAAAAGTAGGAGGCCGCGTGATGTCCTGAAATGTTTCCAGTAAATCGGCGTAAGGGTGACTACTATTAATACATTTTATAGTACCTTCGAAAGTTGAACTTTTTGATCCACAAACGTACAAATTAGTGACTAAATCTACTAACCTATTATTAAACAAATCAACCATTAGCTTAAAATTTCTTAAGAAATCAGCCCCGATTATCGGCTGCTTTACGTCGCATACAATGAAAGGCCATTTAAATACACGCCTTAACCCAAAAGTTATCTCGAGATTACATAAGCCATACGTCTTTATTTCGCTGTCGTTAGCAGCGTACAATTTAAATTCACATGGTTCTGTAATTCGATTTTGTGCGCACCTTTTTGGTAATACCGATATGTTGGCACCGGTATCAATAAGAAAGTTGAGCTTACTATAACTATCCCTAATTAATAAACGATGGTTCTCGACTACCTGGTTCTGGATACATCCGTCCACCGATTCCGAACATACCGCATCTAGTTTTCCGTCTCTTTCTGACGCCAAGCGCATGGCTGCTCACAGCGGTTCGCGTTTTTCCTGAAACGATAGTGGAATCTGCATAGCCAGTTTGGGTCTCCGGGTGTTTTCTTCTTCCTCGAACTGGACCTGCTCCTATTTGATTGGAAACTTCTGTTTCTTGAACGCCCTCGCCTCTGCACCTCGTTACGCAGCGATGCAACCTCCAACATCAGTTTGCTCATCTGGGTAGCCAACTCTGTCAGTGTTCCTTGTGACGTTGATGGAGTGCTATCGGTTACTGCAGCTATCTCGTAAGACTTACTGTTCTCTACTATCTTGTCTGCTATAGCTGCTAAACTGTCCAGAGACTGATCCTGGCATACCGCGATAACTGCGCGGACGGCAGAAGGCATCCTGGACATCCATAGGCTCTTCAACGTGAGGTCCGAAACCTGTGTCGTGCGACCTAAATCTCTCATCCTGCGTAATAGATGAGTAGGTTTTTGCGAACCAAGCTCCAGCTCAGAAACGAGTTTTTGGAATTGCCGCTCAGCGCTCTCCTCATAGACTTGGAGTAGCCGTTCTTTTAGCGTGACATACTTATTACTTGCCGGCGGTGTCGTTACAAGATCGCTTACTTGCTGAATAGCGTCCTTTGTCAGCTTTGAGATGACCATGTTGAACTTGGCTTCTTCTCCTTGTTTTTGTGGAGCCATGACCGCCTCAAATTGGGCGAACCACAACCGAGGCATATCCACCCAAAAATCAGGCAACTTTGAAGACACGCTGATAGCAGCCAAGGTTATTCCCGAGGTCTCCTGCTCTTCTTTCGCTCTAGGCTGAGACGCTTGCCCACTACCTGCCGCTGCTTGCGTTGGAGGAGAGTTGTACATCCTGCTTGAGTCGCTCGCTCCGCTAACTTGAACTTCAGAAAATGTACACCACCACTTGCCCAGTAGTACCAAAAAAAAAAGTTACAAGGTATATTGCCACTATCACTGTATTTATGCACTGTTCACTATTGTCGGGGTCACCACTTTAGGTACTCTGTGGGCTGGTAAATGAAATGACCGACTACGTAATATAATATTTATTGTCCGACCGATACATGGGACGGTTAGCGAGCGACTGCTCCTAACCGCTGACGTTACAGAATATAATACCTGCCTAGACAGACCCCACAAGTTCAATGACCATGCTGTTGTAACTTGTGGTTGTTCGTGTGGTCGTGTGGTCGTGTGGTCGTGTGGTCGTGTGGTCGTGTGGTCGTGTGGTCGGGAGACTTGACTGTTGCTCCTTGGTTCGATTCTTGTGTCCTCTGAAGTGTGCTAAGACAATATGGCTTTACAAAAGGTAATTAGATGCGGGTGTTGCTCTGCGGAAACGCATATTTACCGCATCATGGAAAATGCTATTAGAGTTTTCTGTGATCTCTCAAAAGCCTTTTGATTGCGTGCACCATGACACGCTCTTGCGTAAACTACGTCATTAAGGTGTTCAAAACGAAGCTCTCAACGTAATACATTCTTATATGCATAATAAACACTTATGTGTAGATGTGTATGGTATGAAAGCTTCCGGACTACCAATTCAGTTAGGTGTACCTCAAGGCTCAAGATCCATTTTTATTCTTAGTGTAAGTATATCAATGTCTTAACATATAAAAAAAAAAGTAATTTGTTCAAATTAGGCTGAGAAGCAGCACTTATAGATCGTCAGGATTACATAAGTTGGGGTCGGTGCAACATGTCGGTGCTCACTACGTTGATTTTATTACAAGCCTGTGCTGTCCCACTGCAGGGCAAAGGACTCCCGTCCCTCTTTCCAGTTTTCCCGCTCTCCTGCGACTGTGGGCCAATCCTTTAAGGAGCCCAGCTCAGCCCGCCTCCCTACCGGGGCCCGCCGCGCTGTCGTGTGCTGCCGCGTGGGACCCGATGAGTGGTGGCCTATTTGTGTGTTGAACGAAGTCTGACTTCCTAATGCGGTCTGCTACAACATGTTCCTTTTACGACTTCTCTATTATTTCGAGTACGGAGTAGAATATCAGAACAAAAACAGAATAAACCCAGCTAAAACCTTAACTAATAAAATATTGTACAATTTCCAGCGGTGATGGCGTACTGCGTGCTGTGCGTGAACAGCTACTACCTGATGCTGAGGAGCGCCGAGGACATGGAGGGCCCGCACAAGTCTGCCTACTGAGGTACACCGCCTGACACATTTCATATTTCAGGATAACTGAAAGAATCGCCAGAAACGATGTTATTTTGTTTTTTAACGAAGATTTAGTAGCAAGCTCAGACTATGTCAGAAAAGGAAAGATAAAGTATTGTGTAAACATGCTGGCTTATATGAAATACGTACTGTTAACATTCTCAGGCGCTACCATCGCCGTCGCAGCCCGCACTGCGCCTTTGGCTTTTATAATATCAACCTGCGGGACTGTAAAGGTTGTCTGCAAAAGGGAACCTTATGCCATGCAGGCTGGCAGGGAAATGATTCTATTTGCATTCGATCACTCAGCGAATCTCTTTCAAAATTGGCAATGCGGCGCTTGTTCTTAAAAGTGAACACGCCCTTTTAAAATAAAAAGTTAAATTCAGTATTGCTTCTTATTTAGCGCCCAGGCTGTGTACGTCCCGGTACTGCAAGAGCACTCGCATTTGCATGCTCGCAATTGATGTGCAAGGCAAGTCAATTTGATAGTTAATACTAGTACCACATGGTACAAAATCGCTTGACACTTTATTTTTTGTCTTATATTAACCTGTAATAAGAGTCATCATCCGCCTGATGATACTTATAACAGAGTGCATAGACACCTCATCTAGCTTCTTGGCTGCCCTTCCCTTCTAAAGTGCCCATAACACTGTTTCTTATTCTGTAAGTTTGATTCCATAAAGCTGCACATTTTTGCCACTTATGCAGCTCGAAATCGCATAGAGGCTACATGGGTGTCACATTGTCTTCCCTTATGGCGTGGTCTGAGGCGAGGTATCATTCAGAAGTTTTGCTACAGTTAAATGATTAAACAAATATTATTTGAAATTTAAGTACAAAGCACGAATATGCGAATCTTTGATTGGGTGTTGTAAATGTTAACGTATACCTGCTTACTTGATGTCTACTATGGCCAGGCCGAAATACTAGCATGATACATGATATTGACTTATAGACCTGCATGTATTATCATTATACACGGTGTAACTTAAATAACGCACAACCTCTTAAGGGGTCATTGTACTCATCATTATGAACAACTTTTACTATGGGACCAAACCGGAAATCGCGAAAAAAAAATCAGCTGTTCCCTACATTTTGACCAGTTATGCCAACATAAATGTAGGGAACAGCTGATTTTTTTTTCGCGATATCAGGTTTAGTCCCATAGTAAAAGTTGTTCATAATGATGAGTACAATGGCCCCTTAAGAGGTTGTGCGTTATTTAAGTTACACCTTGTATAAGCAGTAAATCGACCTTTTGTGGTGAATATTAATAAAGTTATCAAACTTGCAGGAAAGTCAACATATTTTTTTCATAATTAATGATTGATTCAAAATGTCATTCTGATGTGCTAAATTCTTCTGTTAACGTATACTGTAGTTGGGAATATTGTCTGTATAATGTGTAGTTGTATTGTATTGTTGATATTATAATGTTCTGTGTCTGAATACCCTGTTGCGTACGAAGTACTCTAACGTCCAACGACCAATGAAACCATAGTGAAACCCATACATTGAGTGATGTAATCGTATTTTAACGAAAAACGTTTAAAACGTCAGACAACGTTACGAGGCTAGAACATAAACAGTGTGCAACAGGGCTTAATAATAAGTATAACATTTAAATAAATGTGGTTTTAACCGGTTGAATGCCGTAATTACAGAAACAATTTAAAACCCATTGTGTCTTGCGTGGATTCACGTTTATACGAAGAGTTAATACTTAGATAATTGTACTGTAGTGGCCGGTAACCTATTGGTAAGTTACCAATTCAAACTATTTAAAGGGCCTATACCATTCTAATCGATATTATTGTAAAAAAAAAAAAGTTAGTAATGGGTGTGGCACCCGATTTGGAAAAATGAAAATATAATTAAATAATTGAAAATTATTAAAACAATTATTTACATGAAGTAAAATACAAAAACCAAATATATAAATCACTTTATAACGTGTCTTAAATATTTCAAATTACGCGGACGATACCGTAAGCATTTCTAGTCAAGTCTTTGAAGGAATAACACACATTTTGTAGTCATACAATAGGATAGCGTGACCTTGAATATAGGCTGGGCTTGGTTAGTAACGCTTCTTTGATTCCATTTGTTTATTAGTTTTAATGCTGGAAAGTGTACTTATAATCAAATTTAATAGTCGTAAATGTTGATAAAAACATAATATTTGTATGACCGAACGCCTGGGCTTGTGCAAATGATATAAAACGTTTGGCTATGAGCTTCGCACTGACGAGTTGTTTGCAGACAAAATACAATTTACGGGTTTATTCGGTAAAAAAAAGTACGGGCTTATTCCAACCATGATGATAACATCTTGGTTGGAAAAAGCCCGTATTTTTTTATCACTACATAGTATAAAACAAAGTCGCTTCCGTCTGTCTGTCCCTATGTATGCTTAGATCTTTAAAACTGCGCAACGGATTTTGATGCGTTTTTTTTTAATAGATAGAGTGATTCAAGAGGAAGGTTTATATGTATAATACATGCATAATATAGTAGAGAAACAGTCATCATTTTAGAGGTTTCTAATGTGATGTCGTAAATAAACACATTTTTTGCGCTTACATTGCAAACGCTAGCTGAACCTTACGAGATAGATCAAAATAATGAACTACAGTATTGTACACCTTAAAAAGGTCTACAAAAAATGGCATATGTCTATCTCTTAGGGATAACCCACAATAACCATTTTTTTATCCCTATACTTTTTACGAGAAATAATGGCTCTAAAATTATCAGTGTTTCTCTACTATATTATGCATGTATTATACATATAAACCTTTCTTTTGAATCACTCTATCTATTAAAAAAAACCGCATCGAAATCCGTTGCGTAGGTTTAACGATCTAAGCATACATAGCGACAGACAGACAGCGGGAAGCGACTTTATTTTATACTATGTAGTGATCAGTAGGTATTGCACCCGTGCGAAGCCGGGGAGGGTCGCTAGTTTTTTATAAATGCAAGTTTTCGGAGTTCGGAATGTCAACACAGTGCAATATCGTTCAATGTAACCTCATGATTCTCAATAGAAATTGTCTCCGCAAAGCTATCTACCAAAAATGATCATGTGTTTAATGAACGTTTTGTGAATATTTGCACTATCCAGGCATTCGGTTGGTTCTTTATTTTCTAGTTTTAGGGGCCTGTCCCCATAAATACGCCAATACCTCGGCCTGAGGTCTTTGAGACTTTAGTTAAGTGCTCCTTAAAACTTGCCTCAATGATTTTTGACGCTTTTACATAATGTAACGAGGTAATTAAATATTAATACTGTTAAATTTAATAATTATGAATATTAGAAGTATGTATAATAATATTGTAAACATAATTTGTGTTCGAATTGAAATCTTAATGTTGAAAGGGACAAAGAAAAAAATAATTAAAATACATATATTTACCAGTTTTCAAATCGTCCGCAAAGTGTCTTACAAAGTCAATAACATAGTAAGTAAATAAGAAGAGTTTATACATTTATTTGTATTGTAACAAAAAGTTTCTTCGATGTGCCAATAGATGTCGCTCAAAGGGTGACAAAACAAAATATTTTGCGTAGTCATTTGCAGATTTTCTGTGTAACATTTACATTTAAAATGATTATACACGATGGTCATTTGGAAAAAACCTTGAGTAGAGCCTTCTTAAAGTCTGGACAACTCTTTTTGAAACTATAAGCTAGAGCAATGACATCTCCTTTAGCCCATGGGTTATGTACTGCCTAAGCCTATGTAGCCCTTTATTGCGTACTAAAGCATAAGATAATTCGTTTTGAAAAATAATTAAAGTATTTAAGTTTCTTGTTTTTCTATGGGATTGAATGTCACATATTTCAAGGTTTTATATAAACACCACCGTGTATATGATTGAACTCTGATAGCAGCTGTAACAGTAACACCGCGGTACAGTAACTTATGTGTACTTATAAGGTAATGTTAAGTATATTTTGTATAATTTCTCACCAGCTATTTTTATTAAATTTGCTATTTTATGGCTTTGTTTTGCCAGATACATCGTTTCATTTTTATTAAGAACGATATTACAGAGGTGCCTATTTAAATTTTAAACTTTCAAGTTCGGCCTGCACATAATCAGCCTATAATGTTCCCACTGCTGGGACTGCTGGCCTCTGTCAGAGGGAGAGGGCCGTAATCGACCACGCGAGCCCAGTGCGGGTTGGTACATGTGATAGATGTCACATGTCTTCGATTTTTTGGTTCCAGAACATGCCCGTTTCCTCACGATGTTGTCCTTCACCGTTTTGAGAAGAGTGGTGATGAAATAATGCACACAAAGTGAAGCGCCTGCCTGGGTCCGAACCTGCGACCTACAACTGCCGCGACAGTTACTACTGGGGTATCGCTGCTCAAGTTCCACTTGTAAAATCTATAAATTCTATAATTCTATTTTATTGTATTCAGAAACAATTCATACAGGCAGGGAAAATCGGTGGACCTTTAAAAGGTGTTCATATGAATTAAACATAACCTATCCCAAGCTGTGACCCTAATTAAGGTAAACGCTCCTAATACGGCGGTAGTCAAAATCGCTTCCTATTACGGTGGTATTTCTATTTTCGCTTTTTATTCCCGTTTTATTCAGTGTAGGTACACCAAAACCGAAACTATTTATTCTAAATCTTTTACTTTATGACTTAACTGACGTTTGCAAGTATAGCACATAGACAACACAACATAGATCAATCAGTCTGTGTAACGTAATCGACGTGAGAGGTGTTTCCATACAAACGCGGAACAACAAAAGTAAGTACACAAATATTTAGAAACTAAGTTTTTCGTATTAAGATGCCGTTCGAGTTTGTTCATTTGTTATTTATAGCATTTTCTTATTATTACACTCACTATTTAAATAGCTTATTTTATATTTGTAAGTCATTTTTTACCAAAAAAATAAAATACCGCCGTAATACGATACAAATTTTGTAGATTAATCCTAATACGGTGGTATGACTCCGAAATAGGAAAAGTACTGGACATGTTTAATTGTTTATAACTTTCAATTGATTAACTTATTGAATTAGTTTCAAGTTTAGTTGAAATAATTATTAATCACATAACTTAGAAACCATATTCTGTGGTATGTGTTCTTAATTAGAAATCTAGTTAAATATGAAAACTGTCGAGTACAAAATGTTAGTTTCTTAGAAGAGGCAAAAATGGGAAGGTGTATTTTAATTTATCACAAAACATTTATTTTGTATAAATTTTGACTTGAGTTTTACAAATCTGAGCCAAAAAACTGTTAATGTTTAATTAGGCATTTTTACTCTTTTGTTTATAGAAATATTTATGGGTCAGAATTAGGATTATCGAAAACATGAGTAGTTTTCCTATTACGGCGGTAATTATTTCCAGGTAACTCCGTGTAGGGTTCTAAGATCTCCTATTACGGCTCTATTCATACAAAATAAAATTACAAGTTTTTAGGGTTCCGTAAAAGTTTTGTATCTTTTTTTGTGGATTCTTATTTGACATGCATGTTTTTTTTTGATAAAATCAAAAGCGATGAAAACTTTTAAATTTATGTAATCGTTTTATTTAAATTTATGCAATCTACATAATTTTTATTTTTGTTTTTATAGATATTATGGACAGAAAGAAACGGAAGTGTTATACTAATGCCCAAGTGGCTGAAGCACTTCCATCAATTCGACAAGGTATGAGTATTTACAAAGCCTCGAGACAGTATAATATACCAGAGACTACATTACGGAGTAAACGAGATGAGCTTTACGAGAATGAACATTGTGGTAAGCAACCAGTACTTAACCTAAACGAAGAAAGACAAATCGTTGATTGGATCCATTACCTTGGTAAATGTGGCTTTCCAGTTACTAAGAATCAATTATTACACACTGTCTCTAAGTTAGTTGAAAACCTGCAGCGCCCTAATCCGTTTAAAGATGGAGTTCCTGGAAAGAAATGGTTTTCAGGGTTTATGCTACGACATCCAGCAGTGTCAAAACGTGTGGCACAAAATCTTCCAACAAGTAGAAACCAAGTCACGGAAGTTGCATTGCGAGCGTGGTTTGATAGACTAGGATCATATTTTAAAGAAAACGATTTGCTGCAAGTTCTTCAAGATCCAAAACGTATATTCAACTGCGATGAAACTGGGTTTTTTCTTTGTCCAAAAGACAAGCAAGTTTTGGTAAAAAAGGGTAGTAAACGAGTATATAACCGCGTTGCAAATGATGAAAAAGAATGTTTGACCGTTTTAGTCAATGTGTCAGCAGATGGTAATGTAGCTCCGCCAATGGTACTTTTCCCCTACAAGAGGCTACCTAACAATATCAAGTCAACGGTTCCTTCGTGGTGGGGACTTGGTAACACAGAATCAGGCTGGATGACTATGGAATCGTTCTATGAATATGTTGCAAATGTGTTTTACCCATGGCTTCAACAACAGGAAATAACACTGCCCGTTGTTTTATTTTTAGATGGCCATAGTTCACATATATCTCTGCCTTTAACAACTTTTTGCAAGGAAAAAGGGATTGTACCGGTTGCTTTGCTCCCAAATTCAACGCACGTCTTGCAGCCTCTTGATGTCGCCGTTTTCAGGCCCGTTAAGGGGACTTGGCGGGATATTGTGAGGGAATTCAGGGTTAAACATAATTATGCGAAGCTTAAGCGTACAGACTTTTGTAGAGAAGTACAAAAATGTTTTCACAGAAGCCTCAAGCCTGAAACAATAATGAGCGGATTCAAATGCTGCGGACTTTACCCGTTTGATGAACAAAATATTGACTATGATAAACTTTTGTCAAAAGTGAAAAAACACCAAGACAAACTATCTGAAGCCAATCAAAATACTCTATTTAATACTCAACAGATGAGCAATATAGATAAAAATGAGCAGTTCAAGAAACAATTTGAAAGTCGATTATCACAAAATACATTAAAATCATTTAAAGAGGCAGGCAACCAGTGGACAGGCGACCCCACTTATGAAAAACTATTTTTATTCTGGAAAAGTCTTACATCATCGGAAAGCATATTTGAAGATCAAGCAGACTCTGCTCTAGATATTGGGGAGACAACCTTTACCAATAATGTCGATATAGAAAATGTTTATGATTCCGTAAACTTTGATATTAGATCGGATGGTATTCTAACCCCACTTAATTATGAGAAAGCTAACGATATAGGAAAGGTACAAAGCATACCAAAGTCATCGCAAGTGTCACTGTCATCAATTAATGTGGTCCCAACAATCGAAGAAAATACATTTGAAGCAAATTCTCTTCTACCGAAACCATTGGTTGATTCACCTGTATTGATAGAGATTATTGATCCGAGGTTATCAGAAGTTACCCCACCACAGAAAATACGATTATTAACAGAAGAAAAAGCCCAACAAATATTACGTTCATCGACTCCTGAATCAAGCAAGTGTTGTAGTACCGCTCCGTCAGTCTCTGAAATAGAGAACGCAGATGATGAAGTTAATAGTTGCTCTTCTCCCTTAAGTCTACGTCCAAACAGAATGCAAAAAAAAACGCTGATAGATAAGTATTCGGAAGAAATAGATACCCTTCAAAAATCTTTAATAATGCCTAGTACAAGCAAAGCTCCAACGCCAATAGTTATTGAAAATGTCACGCCGCCGACCCCATTCAAAGGAATACCTACACCTTTCAAGAATGCATTTTTTTTTTCCGAAAACCGAGAATACTCCCCAAACCAAAAAACTCACTAAAAAGGTTACTCCCACCGTAGCTATTGCAGCAGAATTTATGGAACACCAAAGAAGGTTAGACAAAGAGAAAGAAGAAAAAGAAAAACTTAAACAACTGAGAAAATGTAAGGCATTAGAAAAGAAAAGACAAAAAGAAAACGATAAAAAGATAAAACAAGCACAGACTGAACAGAAAAAAGAAGAACCGAAAAAAAAAGTGTAATGAAATTAAAAGATGTAAATATGCGTCACGTCAACACACTAGATAAAAATTCAATCCAAAACTCTTCTGACAGTGACGATGGTTTTGTTTTTAATATTACTGCAAGGGCAAAGGAAATTAAACGCCGTAACTTCCTTGATTCAGATGATTCTGTTTAAATATTTATTCACAAAGTGATCAATAAATAATAATTATTATTTTAAGTTCATGTTAAATATCGTGTATAGCGCAATTCAGGCAGCGGTGGCAGCAAAAAGCAGCGGTGCGTAACACTTTCGGCTTTGAAAGAGTTTTAAACTTTATCTTCATTAAAATAATTATTATCAATACATATTTAAAAAGATAAAACTGTCGGTGACTGATGCCGCTAACAGCTGGTGGCAGTTACGATCAGTATCAGCGATACTAGTCTTTAAAATAATGCTGATAACGTTTAAAATTCTTTCAAAACTGAAAGTACTCTTCGAGCTGCTGCCGGCCGCTACCACCGCTGCCTGAATTGAGTCTAAAACTTCACTTACCTCATTTTATTTACCATTAATTACGTAAGTAATTGTTGTTCCTTTTTGTTATGTTATTTAGATGTTTTTTAAAACTTTTTTTAAGTGCATAATGTGTAAACTTTCAGTTACTTTTAGTTCGTTTTTAACTATACTCTACGGATTGTTAATTTTTGAAAGATTGAGATTTAAAATGATGTTATAGAACATAATTTTAAATCTCAATCTTTCAATACGTTTTTAATTTTATAACCTTTTGTTCCTCAACGAACTGTTGATTTTTTGAAAGATTTTGTTTAAGTAGATTTTATTGTTATTAGTTGTCATTATTTTTTTTTATTTTTTTTTTCTCTTTATTTATTATTAGGGACTTTTACACGGACGTGTATGCCAGTCCCATCATACCTTATATTAATACATTATCTAACTAAACGTAACCTAGCGAACATAAATACTTTGGAGGCAGCCTCCGAATTAGGTGTCGATAAAAGATGATGAAATACACCTACATCATACATATTTAAGTTTAAATCCTTAAATAATTTTACTCGGTCAGACTGAAATCTGGCACATTCCAGCAATAAGTGTACTACATCTTCCGGTGTTCCACATACCTCACAATTTGGTGAGTCGGTTTTTTTCATTAAAAATCCAAACTTATTGAGGGGCATGTGTCCAGATCGCAGTCTGTGCGCGATCACAACCAGCCGCCTACATAACTTAGTATTGTAAAACCATGGTATATGAGGTGGCTCCGATACCATTGATCTATACCATATGCCTTTATCCTTGGATCTTTCATTAAAATATTCTTTCCAAAGTTCATAGCATGTCATTATTTTTAAATAATATAACTAGTTGATTCCTTAATAATTGTATTTTTAATTCTATAAAACCAGTGAACATACCTCCTTATTTATTCTTAAATTCCTTCGGAATCCGTTGGAATTTGGGAATAAAAATTATTTTATTTTAACATGAGAGAATCCTAGGGGATTCTCTCATAGGGGATTCTCATGTGAATTAATTTAATAATACAATACAGAAAAAATGAGCGAAGCGATTTCGGTCTGTACGGAAAGATTTTTCTATACAGACCGACTTCTTTCGCTCATTTTTTAAATTTTACTTTTTGTTTTTCACAACGTAAAGTTTTTTTTTTTTAAATTTTATTGAAGTTTCGTACAAATAATATTTATTAAATAATATAAATGTGATTAAAGTAATTCTAAAAATAATTCATTCACCATTAATTTGATTACGCAATGTAATAAAATCAATGGTCAATAAATGAAAAACTTACGAATTACGTTACTAACACATTAATATTATTTAATAAATATTATTTGTACGGAACTTTAATGAATATAATTTCTGACCCTCCGTATTAGGAGCCGTCTACAGCAGTAATAGGATCAGAGCAAAATTGTACCTCCGTATTAGGGAAAATCGACCAGACTATTTAAATATTTCTTTAAAATAAGAAATATCATCAACAGAAACATAGTCTCAACAGCAATACAAAATATAAATTCCACTTTTAACGATAGAATTTTTTTCCACCTTTAGAAATACCTACAAATGCTTATTTTTGTTTCTTACTTTCAAATGATGCGAAATACCTCCGTAATAGGTGCTTTTACCTTACCTATGTAAATAGGGTCACCACTCATGTTTCATTATACTGTCAGTTCTCTCAAATACAACCATAGAGTGAAGAAATCAATCTGTAGATGTAAGTACCTGATGCGTAAACGCTCATCATAGGTGTAGACAAGTCGAGACGCGTTCCTGGGTATCTAGAGGACTCTGAATGTCTGTATTTAGGGATGTGTAGCACAAATAAAAAGTCAAACAGTATTTTATACATTTTGTTTATTCATCGGAATAATTTGAATTACGATGAAGATTCACATTACTTAAGTTGCTTTAGATTTGTTAATTTCAATAAATATATTACAACTCTATGCATAAGTACGGTAGGTACCAACGATAGTTGCTCCTAAGTTTATCTATAACTTATGTTTGACAAAACGTGACGATGCCTTCTACTTGCAAATTCAAGTTGAGACTAGAAGTTGTAACTTTGCGTCAATATGACGATTGCGCTGAATAAGCATAGAAAACCAATTTCACATGCAATCTGTAGAACTAATGTTATGTCGAAGTCTGCTTTCAGTGAGTGACTGAATATTAGTATTATTTGTATATAAACTGACTGGCTACTCCATGGGTGTCCAGATTTCAAGTGGTTCCATGAGTGATTGGTAGTGAAATTGGTACGTCCATGTCTTTTACATGTTACAATTGAAGCTATGGCATAATTTAGATCCAAATGATCTCACTTGTCTATTGGTAAAGCATTATGAAGACAGCAAGATTAATACGTTTTTAAATTTTTCTTAATGATTGACAGATTTGGTTCGGAAGAGTTGGGAGGTCGTTAAATTAATTGCTATGTGTTTTTATTTAGGCATGTATACGACGCTCTTACAGGTTCGAGAGAAATAATCGCTCCACTGCGTCCGATGCTTCACTCAGGCGGTTTGATGTGCCAGGAGAATCATCAGTTTCATATCTTGTTTAAATGTTTGAAGAACACACTTTAACAAAGTACTTTTAGGCACAGATCGAAATACATATATATATATAAGTAATAAGAAATAGTCTTTACTGGAATGTAGTCTATGTTTATTCGATTTAATAGCGAGTCCAGAAAACCTGCACCATTCAGTTTAATTTCTTTGACATCTGGCAACATTAGTAGGGGTTCCTTCTGGTAAAATTCAAATCTTGTGTAGGTAGTTGAGATTATTAATAAAGATGTGCTGAAATTAATTTCGTAACAAGTTTCATGGACTCATTCTCTTATTAGAACCAGTATTGGATTACATTTATAATACGTGCCATCAACATGAATTAAGAAAAACAAATGATGACGCGGGGTTTCGCATTCGTTGTATTCATTACGCGTTACAAAGCTGCGTGTTTGATACCAGGAAACATTAAGAATCTGTTAAGAACAGTTAGCTGCCGATGCTGCCATATAATAGTAACAATAAATAATGAGAAGGGCTTCTGAATGAACATCTCGAAGACACCCTATGTGAAATTGTCATAATTATTTACAAGCACATTTTGAAGTAGAAAGTAAGAAATTCAAGTTCCAGGGACGTTACAAACAGCTCCGCATTCACAAATAAATAAATACACAATTTGTTTGCTTCCAACTGTACTAACAGATATAGCCCACGAAAGTAACGACAGTTTGAACTTACGACACGTTATTAGTATCTTTATACAGCTAGTTCGATTTACATAGTCTTTTTCTTGCCTCCGATTAACTTACACTACACTGGGCACAAATATATCTAAGTTATACCAAAGAGTCATTATACAATATTATAGAGGTGAGGCGGAGTCGGTGAACTGACAGGAGGTAAAAAAATAGTTAGTACTTATTTAATAAGTACCTACAAAAATATACAGATTAAGTACAAAAAAAAAAAAGCTGAATGCCTAAATATTAAAACACCAAGAATATACAGATGTTATCTTGTGTATGTATGTAAAGTTATTTCAGTTATACACACAATATGAAAGTGATGGTGCACGCGGTGCGGTTGTGGAATTCACTATCGCCTTACATTAGGGACTGCCAAACTTGCAGTTTTTAAAAGAAGAGTAAAATAACACGTTAAGTATATTAACATTCTAGTGATATTTATTTTAGTTTTTTTTTAATTTAATATACGTATGTTTATTTGTATGTATGTAGGTAAGTATATTCTCAAGTTTAGTTTTATTAAGTGAATAATTGTTTACGAGCTTAAGATTTTTTTTCTTTGTCTCCTTTTTTACACGCTGTCTACAACTCTGTCTATTGTCCTATCGCAGGTATGCTGGAAGAGATTTCTTATGAAATAAGCATCACCTTTGTACCTGTTTTTCTGTTCTGTTTTTTGAATAGATATTTATTTATTTTGCCATTTATATACACACATAAGTATATAGTACACATAAGTATACATATAAGTATATTACACATAACTATATACTTATGTGTGTACGTAAATGGCAAAATGCATGGCAAAATGCATGGAGAGCAACGCGATATGGCTATGTCTGTAGCGTTTTCAATGTTACATCGGTTTTGTCCACTGATCCATAATGTTATAGCGACTCATTTGAAGTTTCGTTTCAAAGACAGGCCTTCCTCAATTGCCAATTTGATTGGTTAGTAAGTAGTTAAGTACTCTTAACAAATAAATAATTTACAGTAATAGGCCGATCACAAACAATTTTCAATCATCGTTCAGTTCACCGACCCGCCGCACACGTTAAATCTAAGCTTGGGGGAACTTTATACATTGCAAGTCGGGCTACACAGATAAATACTTAACTAAGGTATTGCACGAGACGGGGCTAGTAATGTACATAATTACACGAGACACGAGTGTCGCGCACACATAGACACGTGCACAAGGTACACTCCTCAACACTTGATGACGAAATCAAATACATAAAGTAGCTACAGAAGATTTATTTTCCTGGTTAAAAATAGAAGTTTTAAAGTTAGGCCTTAGGGAAGCATAATTTCTGAGCAAGTTGACTATCGATTTAAATTGTCCATAATTTAAAATCACGATAGTCATTTTCGACGACTTTTTTCCCTAACCGTGCAGTGTACATTTAATGTTGTAATTCATTTCTTTGACTGTAAACTTCAACCAAGCATTTGTTCAGCAATATGCTGAGGCTCAGCTAGTCAATTTGGTATAGTTTTAACTTGCGGAATCCATTGAGAAATCCAAAAGCCTGTGGCCTGCTGAAGTGTGTGGATTATCCAGCTGTCCTTCTGTTGCCTGTCACCCTGTGTCCCGAGTGTGAGTAGTGCGCAGCAGTCCTGCGTGTGCTCGCACGCGGCGCTCAGTAGAGGTGCGCGAGGTGGAGGTGCGCGGGCGGCGGCGCCTCCGTGCCCACGTCGATGTCGGCCGGCGCCTCCTCCTCCGCGCTGCCGCCGCGCGGCAGGCCGCGCACCTGCGGGGACACTCGTCAATGTGGAGGTACAGATAGGCATACGGCCTAAAGTCTAGGTCTCAGGCATCTCGTAAATACATGTGTGGCAAGGTAGGCAGGTAGGGTTAAGGTCAGAAGTCGAAAAAGACTCCTATAGAATCCGTATTATGTAGAAGCCGAGATAATTATCGATTCTGGATAATTATCTTTGCTTCTACATAATTATCAGCTTCAATTGCAAGGGCTCGATAGAAGTAGATAGCGTGGCGGTTACCATTCGTATTTCTACCACCGAGCAGCATTCTTTTGTTTTGCTTTGAAACGTGGGAGAAGGATCTTTTGGCGCTCGAATGACGTAGACAGGGTGACACCGTTGGTGAACATTTCTGTGCGATCATTTTGTGAAATGTATTGAAAAACAAGATAGCGGCGTTAGTTCCGACTTTGGCCACGCGTCAATAGATCCTTGTACCTACAGCTATAAAGGATAATTTCAATTATTTCCCTTTGCCTCTGAGGGTGGCTAGGCCCTTGGATTGCAGCAGGCGAATTCATAGGTATTCCACTACCACTTTTAATTAAGTAGGCTATTGGCCTGTTAGCCATAACCTAATACAGCAAAAACATTAAAAAAATCTTATAATAATAAAAAAAAACATCGAGAACTCAAACTTCAATTACCTCAAAAAATGGCGACCAATACAAATGTGGAGAGCATGTTACCTGTAGCAACATGTTGTGGTTGAGGATGCGCGCCTGGTGCTCCTGCGCCTTGGCGCGCAGGCACGCGATGCTGTTGTTGCGGAAGGCCTCCGCGTCCTCGTAGAGCTCGCGGCCCGGCTCCGGGGACGTGCGGCCCTTCGCCGAGGACGAGGCCGTTGTTGAGCTCGCGGGGGAACTCTGCGCCTGGAACGGTAAGAGGATTTTGTAAAGGTTAGTTCTTGGGTAGATACCTAATTTTCTAGTAACTAGAGCAGGTTGATGGCTATTATTGTACGTTAACTTTAACAGACGAACGTTCTTGGAAAGCAAAAAACCTCAGTCCCGAACTTCTTCGAAGTAAAAGAGTAGCCAAAAAGTATAAATTATAGGTAGGACATCTGAAATTCTACACTGGCAACACAAAATACGCGAGATTCTAAAGCGAATTTCCTCAAAACTTTTGATTACTTATATACGCAGCACAGCATCTCATAAAATTCATCACAAACGTTCTAGTCTGCCTACTCTTCTTGAGCCCATATTGAGTGATTTGCTTTAGTCTGTTCTCCGCATAAAGCACTAGTGTCCTCACCTGCGTGTCATGGTTGTCGTGGTGCTGCGAGGACGCGGAGGTGGGGCGCTCCGGCTCGGCCTCGGAGCCCTCGCGCTCCGACCCCGACTCCTTCAGGTGGCGCGCCGCCTCGATCGACTTGCGGTGCATGCCTGTGTCATGAAAAAAACTAGATTAAGGACAAGGTGGAAATGTGCCTAAAGGTGGCAATAAGTACATGTGTCTAAAATTAAGTGTAATGTTAGGTATACACGCAGCAACTTTAGTTGCCGGCGAAACGCTGGCGATTTCAAATTCTCTCGTCCATTTTTGGCTAGCCTAAACTCGCTGCGTGCGTACATTTGAACTTGGCCTGGACCTATAATGTTGGTATTATAGGTCCAGGCCAAGTTCAAATGTTCGACTCGTGCCTCATACTCGACCTCATGATCAGTTCGTGAATATTATAAGCCTATTCCGTCCACTACTTAAGGTTTCCAATCCCTCTCTTCCTACCAACTTCCGTCCAAGTTCAATCATTAGTCCTCTCCAATCTGGGTTTAGGCCTGGGCACAGCACTGTTTCCGGACTCCTTAAAGTGATTGGCGATATAAGGGCAGGACTGGAAGACACCTAAGTTCTAGTGTTGGTTGATTTCTCGAATGCCTTCATTACTGTCAGTCACGACATCCTGTTAGTCAATTTGTCCTATGTTATAGTCTCTCCCGAAGCACTGGAATGGCTCTCCTCCTACCTTCAGGAACGTCAGCAGTCCGTTCATGTTGGGGATTCTTCTGCTAGCTGATGTGATAAGGGAACTGGCGTTCCTCAAGGCGGTATACTTTCTTCTCTTCTGTTTTCTATTTTTATTAATCTTATAACTTCCGAACTTCAGTATGCGTATCATCTGTATGAAGATGAATTGCAGTTGTACTGTCAAGGGAAGGTTGATGAGTTACCTGACACTGTCGATAAATTAAATAAGGACTTGATAGCCATTAAACCTAGATTTGGTTTAGTTGTAAGTCCTAAGAAGTGTCAGGTGATCATCGTTGGCAGTTCTCGTAGTATATGCAAGGTAGATGGTACAACTTTGCCGCCAGTTCTCTTCAATGGTACGATCGTTCCGTTTGGTACTGACGTGAAGGACCTAGGCTTGCACATTGATCGTATCCTGAACTGGCGGAATCAAGTCGCTAGGGTGAGCCAGAAGGTTACTGGAACGCTGCGGGCTCTGTACCGTTTGAAAAATCTATTACCGTCAAGCACGAAGGAAGACAATGCTTGTACAGTCCCTTAATTTTCCTATCATCTTATGGTGATGTGTGCTACTATGACCTGAATGCAGATCTCCTCGACAAACTTGACCGTCTTCTCAATAACTGCATTCGATTCGTTTTCAATCTGCGTAAATATGATTATATCTCTGCGCATCAGTCCCTTCTAAAGTGGTTGCCCACACGCCAGCGCAGAGAGCTAAGGGCGCTGACCATCTTTTTTTCATTTCTCGATTCTCCCTCTTCCCCTGGTAATCTAGGCCTCCACTTTCAGTATATTTGCGCCCACCACAATAGAAATCTACGTTTATCACACAATCGTCTTCTCTAATGTCCCATTTACCGCACAGAATTCATTCACTCTTCCTTCAGCGAAAGCACATTTTGACGTTCGAAAAGTGCTGATTTTCAGCCTAGTTTGAATAAATGACTTTTGATTTTGATTTTTGATTTCTTCTTCGTTCAGTCTATCTCTGTGGAATGGGCTCCCCAGGAAACCAGGATGGCAACCAATTATCCTTTAAAGTTAAGGTTCGCGAGCACATTCGCAAGAAGTTGGCAGTATCATCACAACGCTAATATTTTCTCAATGTTTGCCTTATTTCTTTTTGGTATATTCATGTACCTATTTATTTGTGCTTATGTTAATATGAAATTAGGTATAGGTATATTATATTTATAGTTTTAATAGGTTTATGCGTATCTTTATATTTAACATATTTATTCCTCAATTTTCATGATTGCATCTACTACTGTTTGCCTTTGCATCGCCCAGAGGTTCACTGGTAGAGAATGCCTATGGCATTAAGTCCGCCTCTGTACATTTATGAGCTTGAAGTTTTAAATCAATAAATATTATAGACAATGGCTCCGTTTGCGTTTCAAATTATTAAGGGCAATACAGAAACATAGGTACATTAAATAAAAATTAAAAGTAATTTATTGAAATTATGCTGAGAATCAGCACTTTTCGAACGTCAAAATTATAAAAGACAGTCTCCCAAAGCGCCCGCCCGTCACCAATTCCTAGTGCTTTCGCTGGGAAGAAAAAGTGGCGCAACAAACTCCCCTGCAGCCAGTGCCTGATTTAGGGTTCTGACGGTCCTAGCGCATGTATCAGGTTGGCACAAATGTAATGAGACACTTGGTGTACGTTTTATATTTTTTCTTATTATTACAATACAAAAAGTAAGCTTAGTCAATGTTATAATCACCATTAGCATCTAAAACTTCTTGCCAACGATCCGGCAAAGTTTGGGTGCATTTCGCCCAGAACTCTGATGGCTGTGCCTCGAAAAAGTTGTTCAACTCCGCCTCTACATCAAAGAAATCATTAAATTGTTTACCCCGCAAATGTTGTTTCAGGGCTCTAAACAAATGATAGTCTGATGGGGCGAGGTCTGGAGAATAAGGTGGGTGGGGTATCGTGTCCCAGCCCAAGTTCTCCAACTGTTGGCGAACGGCAGATGCGACGTAAGGTCGAGCATTATCGTGTATTAAAACTACATTGACTCGTCTTCGTTGTTTTTTCTTGATAGCAGCAAATACTTTGGTGAGCTGGGTTGAATTTGTAGCGTTTATAGTTTCATTGTTTAATAGTTCATAAAAGAGCATGCCTTGCGCGTCCCAGAAACAGCAAAGCACAACTTTTAAGCGGTTCTATTGACTCAACGTCGGTTGAGTTGGTGGCGTTTCTTTTCGAGGCAGCCAAGAAGCACAACGTGTATCGTTCTCGTAATGAATCCATGATTCATCTCCAGTACGCAGATCAGACAAGAACTCTTTACGTCGGGGTCGCAGCAAAAGTGATTGACAGATAGCGACACGGACTACACGACTGGCGTCTGTAAGGATATGAGGTACCCACCGAGCCAAAACTTTTCGATACCCAAGCTCATGCATGTGGTATTCCACGGGCGTGGTGACTTCAGTTAAGTGCTTCCGCTAATTCACGAGTGGTAGCATCCGGATTCGATTCGAATGCAGTTCGAGGCGTAAATCGTCATCATTCACAGCGGGTGGTCGTCCTGAGCGTGGCTGACTTTCAAGGCTCCTGTCTCCTGATTTAAAACAGTCAGACCATAGGGACACCGTCGCATGGCTTGTACTTCCAGCGCCCAATGCAATGTGGATATTGTCAGCCGCAGCCCGTGAACTGTGGCCTAACAAGTAGGTACTCGTATTAGTATACTCGTAGTGTCCGAACTTCTCGCTCGTCCATTTTTCTTCAAACTGACTAAACCGATCGCGAGGGCGGCTTTATACAAAGTGTAACGTTAAATGCGCAAAACCTGAAAATAGTTTGATCAGAATAACGAGCAGAATTAATTGAACCACTTTTTAATATAGGTCACATTTTTCAAAAAATCTTCATTAAAAACGTTGCCGTGTCTATTTATTGATAGGTCAAGCAACCCAATGTCAGCGCGGCGCAGCGGCCCGGTGACAACTCCTGCCTCGATAAAGCGTCGTCGCAGACGCAAGAAGCGATCAGAATGGCCAGTAAAACTAAAATAGCACATAAAATTTACAATTTTTTTAATGACTTATTTTCTCAGTGAAATAGTTCAATTGAATTAAAAATCAGGTGGGGTGTCTGAGGTTTTGCGAATTTAACGTTACACGTTGTATAGCCCCACATCACAAGTACCTAGATTGTTCTACAACATTCTAGAATATTATCGAAAACAATTAACTTGAAAAAGGAAATGTATAGTTTTGTAGTGTCTTATTACTTTTGTGCCTACCCAGTATACCTATACTTGCTACATTTTTATATTTTACTAGATTATTTTATTATACCCGTGGTTTTGACCACATTTTCCCGTGAAAATAAGGTACCTATTTTCCCGCCGGTTAAAGGTTTTTCTTCAAGTTGCATGTTGTCAATGTATCTCCTTTCCTTGTTTTATCAAAATCTGTTCAGCAGGCATAAAAAGGTAAAATACAGTAGTTCTTTCGTATTTATAATATTAGTATGTGTATAGGTATAGTTTTTTTTTTATATTCGTTCAATTACGTTAAATTATTCGTTCAAGTATGTTAATTTTTTTTTTAATTATTTTATTACTTGTTTACACACAGTAAAGGTGAGAGATATGGTCATACTTTCGAAGACCGAAAACAAAGCGAATGCAAAGGTTTTGCAAGCGCTCAAGCTTGTTTAATAGCTCTTCAGTAGCATCCACGTAGCAGGCGTCGGCATCACTACATAGTATAAAACAAAGTCGCTTCCCTGTCTGTCTGTCCCTATATATGCTTAGATTTTTAAAACTGCGCAACGGATTTTGATGCGGTTTTTTTTAATAGATAGAGTGATTCAAAAGGAAGGTTTGTATGTATAATACATGCATAATATAGTAGAGAAACACTGATAATTTTAGAGGTTTCTAATGTGATGTCGTAAATAAACACATTTTTTTGCGCTTACATTGTAAACGCTGGCTGAGCCCGTCGAGATAGATCAAAATAATGTACTACAGTATTGTACACCTTAAAAAGGTCTACAAAAAAATCCGCGATGGTATATGTCTATCTCTTAGGGATAACCCACAATAACCATTTTTATCCTATACTTTTTACGAAAAAAAATAGTGTTTCTCTATTGCACCCGTGCGAAGCCGGGGCGGGTCGCTAGTAATTTATAATCGGCTAAGTGTTTGTGTCCAACAAATTTTAGTCTTCAAGGGCAGAAGACTGAAGGCATTTCAGCGAATGAAGGGAGAAATGTACCTTTCTGCTAACCTCTTTGACCTGAGCACGCCACGAAAGATTGGAGTCAATAATTACACCCAGATATGTAGCGGTTTCCGTATAGTCAATGCGAACACCATCGAGATATAAAGGCATCAGAGATGTAACATCAGTCGCATTGCGAACGAATCTGCTTCCTATTATCATCTTGCAAAACTTGTGCATTCGCTTTGTTTTCAGTCTGCGAAAGTATGACCATGTTTCTGATTTTCGCAAGGAACATAAGTGGCTCCCAATCCGCCTTCGCAGGAACACTCGGATTTTATGCCTCCTCTTCAACATCTTACACAACCCGGCTTGTCCTTCCTACCTACGTGAGCGATATCCTTACGCTCGCCCTAGCGACGCACCGTGTAGATCGCACCTTAGATCCTTCCTTAAATCCCATCCACATAAAACAAGCTATTGCCGTGCGATTCTGTAACCATCTCACCGTGAAAGCTTGGGTGAAGTGAGCGTGGAGTGAGCTGTCATTCGCTAGGGATTAACACTATTAAGTGCTCAATTCACTTATGATTTCACGGTGAGATTTTTACAGAATCGACCGGCTGTTCTTATTCCTTCTCTGTTCATGCCCTAAGATTGTAGATCGTGTGTTGAGGCGCGTATCTTCAAATTACCAAATTTTATTCTGTAAATAAGTGGTGTTCGCAATGGCGAGCTCAGCGCCCCTTCGGTCCCTGTGCCCTAGGCTCAAGCCTAATTAGCCTGTGGGTAAATCAGGCCCTGCCGGCAGCTCAGCTGTCTGTTCATTTAGAAAATATTTGATTAAACATCTAAAAAGTTACCCTGAGGAGTTGGCTAACGACCCGGGGCGGCTGTGTATTCGTAGAAGGCATGAGATCATGTACTCGCGGAGACTGTGTTCAGCTGAAATTCTTAGTTTGGGAAAATTCCTTATTATCTACCATAAAATATGACAGACACAATTACATTTACAGTTATAATTATTACAACATGCTTACAGACTAAGAACGTTTTTATGGTATGGTGGAACATTACAACATATGAAGCAAACATACTAAATAGACATGAATTTTTTTTTTACTTAATTTATAAAAGATAGTTTTATAACAATATAATAATTATAAACCTAAGAAAAGCATTAAAAGTTAAATTCAAATATTCATACTGCTCGTTGCTCAAAAAATTATTAAACTCCTACCTACAGTTTTCTACTACAATTCAAACATCCGCGCGTCCGTTACTGTTGCGGCTAACCACGATACTGCTTTATTCATGTCTCTGTTCGTCCCAAATCATCATAGTATAACATCACGCCTTGTTTCCCGGAAGGGTTAGGCAGAAGCGTACCAACAGTACCAAGAGTACCTACACTCACGTTTCGCCAGTCATAAGCAACAGGGGCGAGCCTATTTCCGTCAACGGCGCACAAGTCATATCGTATATATAGTCATATATAGTCTGGACGCCGGCTGCTGCTGAAACATTCCAGATGGAAAAACCCAACACCTCTGCCCGACCTAGTGCTTGCGACTACTGGACCAACGAGGCAGTCTAGTCAGTCCCCAAATCATATCATTTAAATGATTTGTTGTGCTATTATCATGCAAACACCGCACTTACTTGATTACCTTAGTGAAATTCAGAGATTTCAAGGTTTCAGAATATAATCTATTCTTCGAAAGCTACACACAAGATAGTCCAGCACCCTAATTGCGTAACACACTATTACTCTCAATTTGAATCATTTTAAAGCATATTGCTAATCCATTGCTCCTTATGTTCGAAAAATGTCTCTGCTCAGCAACGTAAATAACGCAATGAATGTTGTTGAACTGTCAAAATTAAACCCATTGCTACTGATAGTGTGTTACGCAATTACCCAGCCGAAATTGACGCAAAATCCATGTGAATAATGATTTACTTAGATTTTGCGTCAATTCCGGGACTGTCGAAGACGTTTCGAGTTACCGTTCCGTTCCACGAAACAAAAACCCAACATAAAATAATATAAAATAAGTAAATAAAATAAGCAACAGAAAATAAGTAAGTAATGTTTTTAAAAATGTTAAAAAAATACCTTTTGAGTTTTGGTAATGAATTCACGTTATGAAATAGGTATGCTATACTTTGCGTCCATGTTACAAACACAAGCCTTGCTTCATCCAAGTCCATTTATATCAGAAAATCCAGACTGTAACTCGCGTCTCTTTAACGTAACCCATCTTTTACGACTGCAACCCTAACTCGCTAAGCGCAACAATGTAGTGAGTCAACCCTCGACACGCCGCAGCAGCGTGCTACGTCCATAACGCGTACGTCTGAGGGACGTAAAATGTTAATGAATGATATGCGGCGAGCGGAGATGGATGGCGGCCGCGCGGGACGTGACGACTTGCTAACATGGCGCCCAGCTCGACGTTATGAATGTGAGGCGCGTGAGGGTTTGACGACTGACTTCAGACGGATTTATTTTGAGGTTTCATTGCTGATAATACGAAGGATTGCGGTAATCAATATATTTTATAGATAAACGTGTTGTTTTAACCTATAGCAATGTATTGGGGGCCAACATACATTTGAAATCGCTGAATCATAAGAGTAAGAAGGCAGTCAGTGGCTGCGACTTAACATAAGTTTGAATTGAATGCCACGCCTGAGTCAGTGAGTCAGCTACGCAGGTATAGCTTCAGCTGGATACCTAGGTATATTGTTTGTGTCTGAATTAAACAAAGAGATTTAAGATACCTACTTAAATCTTTTTGGGATGTAGCCAAAATTTGTGATCACTTGTCTTGGGAAACCAAATGTTATCTTTTCATGCTATCATAATGCCCCGGGAGAAAACTTTCTCTAAGAACATCTAACAAGCAAGTAAGCCTGACATAACCCCACCATGTTCAGCACAGCCCTAGTGTAATATCAGTGCGGGAAGTATTTTTACGAGAGCTCTGCGACGTCCGCGCCGCATATCTAATCACGACGACGTTATTTATCGTCAGCTCGTCTCCAACAGCTCCACGTTCGGGGGCTGACACGTCCCGCCATGTTGTTTGAAATACTTCACCGATGCGAATATTAAAATGTGAATTATGAGGGTGATGTACTATTTATTGCGTGTCATTTTATAATTGTGGATGAATTTTATTGTGCTTATGGTAAATTTGTGGAAATGTTTTCAGGGTATTGTACCTTTGTGCTCTTTTAGATATAATTCTCTATTAAATGTTTTGTAAGTACATAAATAATTAAAGAAAGTAACTAATAATAAATAGCTAGCCCCATTAGATATGAACAAACACGGCTAGGGAACTAATACGGCTAGGGAACTAATACGGCTAGGGAACTAATACGGCTAGGGAACTAATACGGCTAGGGAACTAATACGGCTAGGGAATAATACGGCTAGGGAACTAATACGGCTAGGGAACTAATATGGCTAGGGAACTAATACGGCTAGGGAACTAATACGGCTAGGGAACTAATACGGCTAGGGAACTAATACGGCTAGGGAACTAATACGGCTAGGGAACTAATACGGCTAGGGAACTAATACGGCTAGGGAACTAATACGGCTAGGGAACTAATACGGCTAGGGAACTAATACGGCTAGGGAACTAATCAATGCCAAGCGCTGAAAAACCGTTGTGTTTTCTAATAATTATAGTAAGAAAATTTAAGCCTTGGCTTTATGCAAGAACCAGGGATTGTTTCCTAAGATACAGGCCATCCCTAGTTTAGGAGACAGGATTTAATTTTTTATGTTAATATAGACAACTGCTTTTCTCCCCTTGTGCCCATTGTTAGTTGATTAAGTCTTAGCATGTAACTCCTATACAACCTGTGTGTATGTCTTTGGATCAATAAACTTATTATTATTATTATTTTATTCTTACGAGCACGACGCACGACGGCAACTGGTAATGTTGGTGTAACTATGCAGACAGTGACTTTAAATCCACATTAAGTTAAAAACTGGCAGCTCGTCCGATACTGTTAGAAATGTTCCTATAAACTTGGACCTGGCCGCGTCTGGATAATGTGCTGATTATTTTTCATTAACCTTTAAGTAATGATGTGGGTGTCTCACAGACGTCGGCTGAATAAAGTTGAACGTGTCTCTAAGAGTGCCAAATATATGTTGCTTAATTTGTATCATATAAATGTTGATCTCATATGAATATTTTGTTGTTTTCTAAGACATGACATTCTAAGTAAATAAATAATATATGGAAAATTTTAAATAAATAATGTGATTATAAGTGCGTAATCATACTATTTATTAATTATTTATGTAGTCTGAGATACGTCACCTCACCATCTATGACCTGGCTAAACCACGTCAGAACTTAAAGGTTAATAAGTAAGTAATGCCTTAATTTTGACGCAGAACCCACCTAGGTTCAAATTCGTAGGGTCACAACTGTTTGTTTGATTGAAAGTACAAAATCGGAATGTACAATTTACACGTAGGTAACCGTTTTCTTTCCGTGGAAGAGAGCAATCTGAAGATGATGTTTATGTTCATCGTCCCGCTATATGAGTATTTGCGGAAGTTGAAGTAAGAAGGCTAGGAAGGAAACTCAATTTAACCTTGTTTCTGTTCATCTTGTCAGCCACCAAGGAAATAAACATTAGCTATCGAAATCAAGAGATGCTCTTAAATCATGCCATGTAGCCGGAGGCTACCTGTTTGCAAAATGACTGGCTAAAAACATACGTGATTTTTATGATTGACTTCTCGTTTATATTATACCTTTTTTGTTCGTTTTTTATGCAGTCAGATTTAAATTTAGATATTTTAAATTAACTTTTTTTACTGTTTTCTTTAAATAATGCTTTTCATTAAAAATAAGATCACCAAACGATGTCTCTTTTAAAGCGGTAAATTCGTGAAATATTTGTTTTTAGTAGCGCTCAGTCAAGGAGCCCCACTTCTCTACCCAATAGATCATCTGTAGGTACTGATACCAACATACCTATCTATATAATACATTTTGCTGTAATGTTACTTATTGATATCTACCATTTTTTTGTTTTTATTTGTTACTATTCCTTTTCCTGTCTTTTTTTATTTCAAAGCTAGGCAAGTCATACCTACATTTTTTATTTTGTAATATTTAAACATACTTTCATAATTCCTTAGTAAATAACAACTATCAAGATTATTATAATTGCAATAGGTACCTACATAGATATGATTTCAAGATTCAACTCAGTGTTAATCTTTCCCGCCGTGGCCACCAATTGTCAATTGGGCATCCTTGTTACCGCTAGTACATACAAATAAAACATCTAGCCCCCACAACACAAAGCACATTTTACCCTAATCAATCAAGTAGGTAACAAAGTTAGCTGGGCATTAGCGTTCCCGATACGTTGCGCAGCGCAGCGCGGCTCCAATACTGTGTGATTTGTGCGCCATTAACACAACTTTGTCCATTAGCGCCCACCGCGTTGTAAATCCACTTGATTTAGAACTGAGTTAGTTATAGTACATGTATATATGTGCAGGAGTAAGATTAATTAAGAATACGTGGAGATATCACAAGCTTTGTTGGACGAAAAGTTTGGAACAAACTGTGAAGTAGGAAACGAATGAAGCAAATGAGAACAGGCTTTCTGAATCGCACCGCATCTTGGTGGATGTCTAGGAAATGACTTGCTTATAGCATGTAATGTGTAGGAGGGTTGTATCTCCATAACGTGTAGATGAAGTGATTCGATGTGACTCTGTAAAACTAGTGTGAAACTAGATTTACTAAACTCGATTATTATTATGATTATTATTTTTGTCATATGTAATCTTAAACTAATTACATCATCTGCATAGCCTAGGGAAAAGGCTAGGCAGATGATGTAAACTTAAACTCAAAATACCAAATATTATATATCATTAAAATATAATTTTATTTGAATATATTATGTGTAATTATTTAGAATCAAATATAACTATAAATTTCAATATTAATATTTATGTTTTAAAAGTCTAGGTGTTTCTAATAAGTTATTGCACACTATAAGAAGCACGTATTAAGGAAGAAGAAACTGACTCCTGAAATACAGGTATTACATATCTAGCTCTGGAGTCAGGGCTTCACAATGATTATAGGTAATGTATGTTTTTCAAAATAAATAATTATTATTATGGATTTGGTTTTGTATTTTTGCATTCAATGAGGGCTGCGTAGGTACTCGTCGGTGGCTCTATTTCTATGTCTGATTGATCATTGTGATTCCTCTTTATATAAATGCTATGACTGTAACTGCAGCCTGCCGTTTATATTGGTGTGTTCGTTAATTGTTATTGTTCAAGGATGAAACTTTACTTACCCATTATTCTACTAAATGACAAAGCATCCATAATACATATGGAAATGGAACCTTCATAAAAATTACGGGTGCTTCGTTGGAGTTAAAAAAAATATGTTGCTATCTTGTTAAACGTCTATCGAATAAATAAAGAAGAAATGGGAAAATAAATGAATTCTTCCGGTGTTACGGGGCATAACGAAACATCAGGTTATCTCGTAAATCAAATCTATCTACTAGCCCAAGGCTAGTTAATAACCTCTTACAACGAGCTAGTTGGAACGAAACCAAGTCTAGTGCGATGAAGCTCAGGCTTTTATGTAAATTGGTTCTTTTGTTTCTTCTTTGGACCTTTAAATAATCCTTCTGATCTGATTTGTAACTTTAAGCAGAAGCTGCTTCAGCTTTTATAATTTTCGCTCACTTCTAATGTCCAGAAGACCAAATAGTGTAACGACGCTTATACCGATTGTCATTGTGACTCCGTCTAAAAGTACCACCGGCTAAAGGATTTATCTGTCATTAAAATTATTATTCTAATCCTTTTTCAAGTACAAAGCTATTCCAACATTAAAATATTTCATCCAGTTCAACTTTAAATAATAAGAAATCCTAATCTAACTTGGTGAGGTAACAATGTATCTTGGCATTACTTGGAGCCTTCTGGGGCCATTTTTATGCCGGTTACTGTGGATATATTCTAACTGTTATGAGTATCATTATCTGTCCATTAGCATGCAATCATAGACTTCTTCATACCTTTGAAATACAGAAACAAATTGGCTTTTAGTAACTATGGCTTAGATGTTTTTAAGAGCCCAAAAATACCTTTTGACGTTACTTTCGAGTACAAACTAGATGACATTATCATTACTTAAGCCTGGAGATGACTTATCATTGAAACCTCAAGAGCGTCTGAATCAAAGGCAAGCCACTCATCTCTTAGTTCAAGTCAGACACACTTCCTCCACACCGATATGATTTAGTCTAGTGTTTGCGAGGTATAAAGTATAAAATTCAATGGCAGAAGCCGCGGCGTGCTTGTGTCGGTGGCAGCCATACTGTTCACTTTAGATAATGGTTTAGTGTCGTCACGAGATGAAAGCGAGCTGCACAAAGCGAGTGGGTAATAGGCAGATAATTCAGTAACGTACTCTCTGTGCATTACTATCCATTTGTCAATGGTATTGCGTACTCGAGAAGCAACGTCCTCTACAAGATTGTTGATATTTCATTCTCTTCTAAGATGAATTTTATTTTGATTAATTAATACTTCGATTTTATTTTGTTTAGTTTTATAATAAAGTTTGTTTTAAATATTATGTAAGAAATTAGGTTGAAGTAGTAGATTCAATATATATTATTATTTATGATGTAATTTTTAAATGGATGTACGTTTCAGCTGAATTTAATGCACTTGGAAAAGAGTAATTAACAGTATTATTTCGGTTAATTGATATTGACATTATTAATAACAGCGTTGTCGCAACAGACAGTCTGACACAAGAGACATGCCTGAAGTTACTAAACCTTCTTGAATGTTTGCAAAATGCTTACTAAGTTCAATTTTACGTACTTTTGAATAATCTTCTTATTTATTTGCATAATAAACACCGTAGCTATACACGTAGATCGTTAATCCCAACAATACTTGAGCAGGCAGTGACCACAAACGCCCTCATTACAAATACCTAGGCAGACCACGTAAATACAGTCAGGTAGAAAAACACCGCCCGACTACAGTTAAGTACATAATTAATATGTAAGCCCGCTGGCAACCCTTAAATCAACGTTAATCAAGGCTTAGACAATACGGCCGCCATCTTGCGGCCCCCCTCCCGTGGACCGCCCAAACCCCTGCACCACCCCCCGCGCTCGCCTGCTTCCCTCCTCAGCGGGTGCCCCCCCACTCGCGACGCAGGCTTTAGGGGAGAACTTAGGCTTTATTAATTCATATCTGTAGATCTCGTTTCAGTTTTTTTGTGGCGTCTTTATTATTCAAATTATGGTGTTTATGTTGTACAATCACGCGTTTTGTGAACGAGCTGCTGGGTGTTGCGTGACGAATCGTGTGCGAGGCAATTAGCGGATTGTTTGTGTTTTAATAAGCCGTAGACATTTCGTAGCAATCTGCTACGACGGCTACGGAGTGTCTACGACGATGCTACGTAACTGTTTATATTGGTAGTAAACCTTATAGTAATTAATGTAAAAAAATCGTGAAAGGTGATTTAAAAGTGGTTGATCAATAATATTTTATATTATTTATTTATTTTACCATTTATTTTATTATTTGCATAATAAAAACTTTCTATTGGAAAAGCAATGATCTAAAAAAATACCTAACGTGAAAAAACTCAAATGCACAACCCTATATCACATAAAAGAATATAATTCACCCACATAAAATTAGAGTAGAGATACTTTCCAAATAACAAACAAACAGCTCCACACAGACAAACGTCCTCTACCGTCTCCACTGAAACAAATAAAACCTCCTCATAAGCTGTCAACGGATTCTTGTTTTCATGCTGAACACAACTTTATCTACACGGTTAACCACACCGTTCAGTTCTTCGACACAAGGTTGAAAATGGTAGGTTTGTGTTGTAAAGTTATTTATGTTTTCCCGAGAAGCCTTTCCACGGTGAAAAATGAACATCTCTTGTTGTTGGGATTAAAAATTATACGTCGCTTTGTTTCGGTCGCCGCGTCGCCCGTCGCTCGTCGCCCGGCGTCGCTGTCGCCGGCTAGTGAAGACATTTTGTTCTTATTCTACCTTTGACAGTTTAGATTAGTTTGGGACTAAAAATGCAACGTTTTGACCTAAATTGTATCGTATATTGTTGAAACGTGGAGTTGTGATGAAATAAAAACGATATTCCTCCTTAATTTTTATGTTTCTTTGTCAGTTTCAGTAGATTTTTCAGTCGTCTTTGCTTAATGGCTCTTAATATGAAGAACATTTTTCCTTCTCCTCCATGGCCAATCTCTAGTATTCAGGGCATAAAATATGATAGTTAAATGACTAATGTCACCCAATGATGTAAATGCTAAATATTATTTCCAATAAAAACATTACAGATATAAAAACGTGACAACACGAATAAGAAATTATTAATAAAAAATAGATACTTGATCCTATTCTGGTCTTTGAGTACGCAGAGATGTACCTAACTATTGCCTAAGATTAAATTCAAAACTATGTGACTATGAGCTAATAAATATTCATCTTAAATTAAGCCTAATAAATACAAAACAAAACACCCAAAAATAAATAAACAAACGCCTAAATTAGCTTCGGACGTATGGACCGGGAGTACGACCTAATTGAAATTCCGTGACAATTTTGTTCAAGATGCGAGGCTAATTACTGGCTCAGGGCGACAAGGTGGTGCGTGTGTTTATGTTTGGATGCTTGTATGTGACTCACCAGAGCGCGGTGGTCGGGGGGGAGGGGGGGAGACTCGCCGCTATGGCCGCCCCCCATCGGCTACTGCTCTCGACTCTTGAACAAAATCATCACGGTAAGACATTGTCCATGGTTCATGGTCCACCAGTTTTGGTGAGGCTTTTTATGGCCTATAGCGGTTTTGGGTCCTAAGTGAGTAGATTTTTATTAAAATCGTTGTGCAGTAATAAAAGTAGAAGGAATTTTGGCGCGCCTAAGACTTATAAGGCTAGTTCAAGATGGGTTTTTTGGTAATTATTAAAATGTTCCGTAAACTTACCTTGAGCCACGATCTCGTCGACTTAATAATATATGTTCTACGTTATAAAAGGGTCTACAACTACATTATTCAATAAGACGCACTATATGTTAGTATTGTGCGAACCACACCACACTATTGTGCGAACCATAAAACGTATTGGCATTTAGTGATATTGTGCATTCTTAAGAAACATAATATTTGTGTTATGTGCTACGTAGGTAGGGATATCTAGTGTCATTTAAAAATGAATTATGCCCCAAATTAGGAATTTCAGTAGTTGAATGCACTACAATGAAACTCAGGACATTTTTTTTTAAGGTTCTACGATTTATTATTTTATGCGAGAATCTTCTTAAACCGAATCGAACCCGCAGTATTTCCACGCTTTTTATTGGTATCCAATGCCACCAAGCGTTCAGTCCTTTCATATTAATTTATCACTCATTGTGATTATTTTTAGTCTTAGCCGTTATAGAGACCAATCCCACTTCACCCTATTCTGACCATTTTACAAGCAGATCGGACAACTCTGGGACTGCCTGGATCAGAATCTCATCTTTCTCATTGATACTTTTGGAGTAGACTACCATTTGGAGTGCGTTATTTAAAAAATTCTAATCCCTGCGATCACAAATCACCTTGTTGAGATTTCATTTCTCGTGTTTTGATAGATCTGGATCGAACAGGAAACTGTTATAAGCTTCTAAGTTACTTTAAAACCCGTAATAATAAACCATTCTCAATATAAGTCTACTAAACCAAGTAATTCTGAAGTCCGCCTCACTCAAACAATATAAACGTTAGTGTGTTTTAGTTTACAGTAATTTGATTGACTTGACATTCAAAGTGCCATCATGTCGTAGAAATCTCTTGGTATGAGTATATCATATTTTTGCTGTGCGATGTTGAACCGGCTCGGTTTTGTTAAGCAGTTCTAAACCGGGGAGCAGCACTATTGCCGAGCCATTTGATATGTTAGTTCAAGAATGATTTCTTAGTGCGGGTTCAAAGGAGTGTTTATAAGTGTGTAAGTGACATCAAGCAGTCTCACCGAACTCACCGAGTAGCCAGGGCGCGACGGCGTCGTTCTCTTTGGCGCTGTTAAGGATGGTCTCGGGCAGCGGCAGTGAGTGACGCACCATGGCCCCGTACAGGCCATACTCCGCCATTATCGTCGACCGACCCCAGCACTTTTCCGTTTTACGCCATTTCGCACGACGGTTTTGGAACCAGACCTGAGGAAGGAATGTGCTGTTAGGAGAGTTATTGAAAGAAAACGTTGAACAAACAGTATGCTTCAGTTCTAAAAGAAGTTAAGTCATTAACCGTTTCCAGTCAAATCATAAGGAGTGCTTAAAAGGGTCATCACTCATCACAAGGTGAAGTTCTCACTACGGCATGAAATGTCATTTGGGTAGAGCCAACACGTGAAATAGGATTATCCAGAACAGGAGATACTAGCAAATACCTTGCAGTATTGACTGGTAACAATTGACCACTTGCAAAACGACGGAGTAATAAATTGGATGCAGGTTAAATAAAACCTCTACGGTAAGTAGTGAGGACTGAGGAAATAGGATTCAAAATGTGGTTTGCTTAAAAATACTTTAAACTTTCACAATATAACTTCATTAAAATAACTCAAATTGTTACTAGCTAACCATATTTCATATAAACTACAAGAAAACCTTTGTACAGCACAGACTTGATTCTAATTAGAATGAGCGATCGGATGTAACCATTAGAGCGCAGTAACTCCCTCTGGCAGGCGGCGAGATAACTAAGCATGGAAAACAAACCAATTATCGGGAACAAAACGCAACTAAATTAAATTTTCAAATTCACCGCCGAGCGGTCGCTGTTTGTACACGCAGCCGGCAGGGCTGACACACTATTTAATTGTAGGATTGATTGAAATAATCAGTCTCCCAAAAACATATTTAAGCCCGCTTTAGAGCTTAAAGTATTTATAACAAAATTCTGTCTTTGTCAAATTAATAGAAGTGGTTGAAATGGTATGATGTTTGTGTGGCGTACTTAGTGAGGTTTGTGTAGCGTGCCAACTTGGTAATGTGTGGTGCAACCGGAGACTGTTACGTATAAATAAAATTTCGGTGTTAATTTATTTTATGGTTGATAGGAAAACTTGAATTACCTTCCAAAGTAAGTAATTGTAACGGCGGCCACACCCACTACGGGTCACCGGCGAGGGCTACAGGTGTGTCTGCGTAGGTACACCAGAGCCTGTATTATGAAATACCTTTGCGGATCTTGGAACAGATCGTGTGGACGACCTTCATTCTTTAAGAAAATAATAATTATACCAGCCTATCACTGAAGGGCGAATGCTTTTTCTCATACAAAGACTGCACGAGCAGTGACTACCACGCTTGCTCAAAACGGGACGGCAATTCTCGAATTATATTAACCACGAGCTGACCCTGTCCAAATCTCAGGACTTTCAGTTTTCCCGAATATGCAGATTTTTCAGGAAACTTTTTCAAATATTTCTATTTAAAACTATTACGAACATTTTAAAACGAAATAGAGCCCAATCGGTCCAGCTGTTTTCAAGTGATGCCGCCTAACGAACAGCAATTAATTTTTATTATACAGATAAGTCCAGGTTTTCTCACGATGTGTTACCCTCACCGATGTCAGTAAACAGAAACAAAAGACAAGTTATAAATATGGTTGAAAATACGTTGAACAAATAGAAACGCTTATAATAGCAGCAGCCCTGCGTGTGTGGGCGCGCACCGCACGCCAGCGCGCAAAACGGTTAATGTCTAATTAAATTTGTTAATTAAGCCTGATAGCGGCGCACTCCGCACAAATTAATACCGCCCGTATTGTATTACTATGAGCACTGTCTTCCTATGTACCTATGCGTCTTATGTAGCTACAGTTGATAATATGTAATGTACAGCCTACAGATTATGTAGGCCTACTGCGTTATGTGGTGCGAACCTTCAGCGGATTTCATTACGCTTGTACTGTTTGTGTGTTATCACAGGGGGGAGGGGGGGGGGGGGTAGCCTATTGGCATTAACTAGACACAAATCCAGACTCCAGGCTGCACCTTACTAATAAAACAACAGGACCCCTTATTTTCCCCATGGGCACAGTATAGAGATAATAAATCCTTTTTGTTAATATTTACAGCTTGTCTGAGCATGAACCTCGGTGATTATAGCATAATATTGGATTCGCACATCTTTAGTAGTCCGTCAGCAATGATGTGATAACAGGAAAATTATGAAAGAATGTTTTCTGCGTTTATATCTCACAATAATACACAACTAATTCATTTAATAAACGAATGCTAAAACAATACTCATATCACTGTCGTATAACATCGTTAGAAAAAACCATTTCCATTTAATATATGTAGAATTATTATAATGCTAGCTTCTGAAATGTTCCCACGGAAACATGCTACCGGGACAAGAAATAGCCTATGCCCCAGGATCAGGATGCCATATATTTGCTTGCCAAATTTTATCGAAATCCGTTCATTGGTTTGGGCGAGAAAAGATAACATACAGACAGAGTTACTTTCAAGTTTATAATATTAGAGTGAAAGTAATTATTCAAATGAATAATAATTGATGAATTGATAGAAAAGCTCGTATTTTTTTTCTACTCAAAGAATGAACGGAATGCAATACTTTGTGGCATTTTTTTCATTATAGCCAAAGGTAAGTTAGACAAGGCAAAATTTTAGCTCTTAAGATACATCTAGTTAAACTACTTACTATTTAGGTAGTTACCTGGAAACTTCAGTTAGCTGATAATTTTTGGTTATTGTTCTCATTGCACAAATACTTAGCTTGTCACTAAGGGGTATTATCTTAATATCTGGCATTACTTTTACAATTAATTCACAATTTCTCAACTAATATTATCATCATAACAGAAGACTATGACACACTAACTGATTACCAATCTCTATTGGTTCACAAGTACCGCTGCACCTTACCGCATTATTCACATCACCCGCCGTCAGTAAGTGTTCGGTCCCGCTAACTTATCATGTTGACTACGGTAATGTGATGCACCCGAATTTGTGCAGCTCTGTCGTAACGTGTGGGGGAGACACAGATGCGTGTATGCAGTGAGATCGTCTGAAGAGCTCTGAATATGGATCACTTTGTCAGACTGACGGTTGTATCCCTGTTTGGTAAAATGCCTGTTCTGACTTTTTGTAGTTAGTCTAGTTTTGATTCGAAAAAAGTTTTACAGAGCACGAGATTGGGGTCCACATGGAATACACATGTACTGGAAAATTGCTGGTGCGGAGCAATGTTCCCATTTATAGGTTTTTTTTCTCATAAATCATCATCCACTACCTCTTGTGACATTAACCAAAGCTCCTGTATGCATGCTCATGTAGGTATACCGCTTCGTTAGCATTCTCGTAAGCCGTTGTGTGTGCAAACGACTGTGCTATAGTTAGCACATGGCACATGAAAATATCTGCAAAAACAGTGTTCTTCACATTTCTGTTATCTAGAACGAATGGGTGTTGATGTGAAGCGAGCTTAGCGGTCAATCATATGACACCTCTCCCCCGGCATGGCACAGCTTAATCCCTTCTGTCAGTAGACTATGACGAGTCTATCGAATAGAACCTGGTTGACCGAGAGACAGTATGGCCATCATCTTCTACCTGCCTTTTGCCAACTATGATGGCGTCAGCTTCTAGTCTAACTGGATGCAGCTGAGTACCAATATTTGACATGGAGCAACTGCTTATCTGACCTCCACAACCGAGTTACTGGGTAGTACGAAACCCCTTGGTAATACTGGCTGTCAGACTTTCGGGCTTCTGACGACCCGTAACGACTGTCAAAGAACCACGAATGGCAGCCGGGACCAACGGCTTATCGTGCTTTCCGAGCCACGGACGGTCTTGGTATGTAAAAATTGTCACCCATCCACGGAACGACCGCGGTAAGAGTAGCTTAAATTATTAACCGATAGACCCGTGCTGCTGTTATGACTTAGCCACAAGTCCCTATAGTATGGCCATCATTGACCATATTTGTCAAATTAATAGATTTGTGATGGCAGATTATTGTTGTTGATTGTTGTTGTTTGTTGTAGCCTGTGGACTAAGTACATACAGCGCTCTGCGAGTACAGTATAGTAACGCGTTCAGGGTGCTGTTCGGGCTGCTGCTCCACTGCAGTGCTTCGGCAATGTTTGCGGTGCAAAGCGTGGATAGTTGTCATGCTATCGTGCGGAAGCGTTGTGCGTCTCTTATGAAGCACATGCGAGCCAACTTGAACAGCCTTCTGAACGTGTTCGTGGGCCGCTGGGACTCGCCGATGTGGCGGCACCGGATGCGACTTCACACTGCAGGTGGTCTTACTTACTTACTGGAATACTTCCTTTCCCCGAGCGCGTTTGCTCTTGCGAATCTCCACTCAAGCCGGCCAATAAAGTCAAGAAAGAGGTGAGAAATAAGACTACTCTCGAGAGATAGGTTCCGTGGGGTCGCTACTGACCAACAGCTCGCCACACGCTGCCCTGCGGGTTTCTGTATCTCTCTTAGAGTGGCTCCTCACCCTAGACCTGTTCCGGCAAGGTAAACTCTACCGACACAGGCCCAGAGTTCGGAGCGCGCAAGCCCCACCACGACGTCAACTTGCTCAGCGTGTCTTCACAGTCCTTCTATTGTACAGTCCGTGGCATCTCAAACAATGAATGATATCTACTGCGGCGTATAGTAGGTAGTTCCTACTGTTCCTAGTATTGATTGCGCCCACTGACTACTAATTGTTATCCGCAGATTAACGATGTGAACATGCAAGGCACTGGAAGGGTGCGACCACACAGAGATTTTTACCGGAGAGACCCAAGCTTGGTGGCAGAAAGTGTTGGATTCATAAGCTGTGTCAAAAATGTCGGAGAAAAACTGGTTACAGATGCAAACTGTTACGTTACATAATGTTGCAGTTTGATCACCATCCAAACTATATTAATTTTTAATAACATATTTATGCAAACAAAACAAGAAAAATGTGCTCGTTAAGCTTTGTTTTCAAATGTGTAGATAGTTCTCAGAAACCAGAATACCGTAGGAAAAACATTAGCCACTCAGCAAGTTCAGTAATGAGGCTGTCTGCCCACAAGGCAGGCGCACAGCACATTACACAGGTATACTTGAAAACTTGCGTGGATTTATTTATTTATTAAAATCTCCCTTACAACTATCGTTACAGTTGTATGTACCCAATGCGGCAGTGCGGTCATTTTACAAATCTATACTAACTTATTATTTAAAATTTAAAGGAAAAATATTAGGTCATCCCACTTCCAGTGTCATATTTTTTATTTCCAATATTTATGTATTGCGCAATGGTATGCAATAGTGTCAAGACGCGCATTGATTTAAAATGGAAGACTTAAAAAAATCTATTAATGTAGTGGAGCAACGTATATTTCTAAAGTTTTGTGCTTTACTCAACTACTCTGGAGGAGTTGCGCACGACTTACTGGTAAAGTGTGTTGGTCGTAACGCCTTAAATAAAAGAACCGTACAGCGATGGCTTGAAATGTACAAACAAGGAAGAACCACAGCTGAAGATGAGCCGCGAGCACCTCGATCATTATCATCGACTAGATTAGAAGCAAGGGACAAAATCAAGGAAGCACTTCGTCAGTCACGTAGGGTCAGTGTCAGTGATCTCTCCACTCAACTTAACATTCCTCATTCCACTATACATAGAGTACCCACGGAGGATTTATGTCTGGTCAATAAAAGTGCAGTGTGGGTGCCCCACACTCTGAACACGGATCAGAAGGAGTTTCGTTATGAAACTGCGCGTAGCCATTTATCGTGGTATCGCCGTAAGAAAAATATACTTAATAGATTCATATGCCTTGATGAAACTTGGGTCGAATTTTATACTCCTCGTCAAAGACATCAGTCACCATGTTGGGTGGAACCGGGCACTTCAGCTGAACATTTACCACGTGCAGAGCTACATGAACGAAAAATACTACTAATAGTAGCTATGGATGTTAGAGGCATTGCTTTTTGGAGAACTTATGATGAAAATATAACTATGACTGGAGAGCGATATAAGTCATTTTTAGAAGAAAATATTCCTATTTGGGCAGACGAACATCATATAACGAGTCCTATAATTTTACATGATAACGCCAGACCGCACAAATCAAAAATAGTTCAGAATTTAATTGAAGATAAAGGATGGATTGAAATTATTCAGCCGCCATATTCCCCGGATATGAATCCTTGTGATTTCGATTGTTTTGGCCATGTGAAGAGGAAATTGTCGGGTACTCGATACAATAGCAAAAAGGAGTTAGATATTAAACTAAAGAGCATTATTGATGAATTAAATGAAAGTGGTACTTTAAATGGTGTTCAAGATTTGCCAGCAGTCTGGGAGCGAGTGATTAATAGTGGTGGAGATTATTGATTAGTGTCACAAGGTTATTATAGTATACTAGTCAGTTTTTGTAAAATAATAATAATAAAAAAATATGACACTGGAAGTGGGATGACCTAATAAATAAAATAATAAAATAAATTTAATATAAAGAACTAAAACTAATAATCTAAAAAAGTAATAGGAACTTTAACACAATCCCTTATAATACAGAATGCTGGATACAAAACAGTGTCCCAGCTAATTCACTCAAATGACACATGAACACATTAATTTTGACATGAAATTCGTTAATGATACGAATTGCCCGCGTCACAGGTGTTTTGGCGAGTAGGTTGGTCCTGGCTGTCGGCTCGGCCAGCAGTGGCGGGCGTCGCCGCCTCTGCAGACAGCGGTCCGGTACGCAAAGACTCGATACCACGAAGTCATTTTATCAGATACGCGACAAGTGTAAGCTCCCGTCGCACCCTCAATTCATTGTACACGACCATACACAGTACAAATAGAGTGGCGTACATCAACGAGTAAAATGGATATACCCCATAAAGCTTCCTGTACAAGTAACGCGTAAACTTGTTCTGAACGCGCTCCAACATCACCATTTGGCCATGTGGAGCCTATATAACTGCGCTATGTTCCAGATGACTCCTGACTAGTGCCTCATACAGGACCCTAACTGCTACAATGTTGGTGAAGTCTCGTGTATACGAAGCCCAAGTTTCTAAACGCCCTTTCGCAGGTCTAAGTTATTTCATCACATTATATTATTTTAATACACCCCAATTTTGCTCAAAATAAATGTTGTCAATCAAGTTCAATCCAAAACTTAGTAGATTAGGTAACCCTGGCTGCAATCCTTCACAAGTGTACAAGATTATCCAGCGATTACCAGCATTAGCAGTGATTGTTTGTGAACAATTACTAGCATTGCCCGCGGCGTGGTCTGTCTTAGACTGGGATTGTTTTATTGGCACGGAATTAGAGAACTTATCGGGATTATCAGCGGTGAATCCAGGATTACCGTGTAGAAGGGTTAGTGGTCGCTAAGTTTGGCCGAAAGGGTGAGAGCTTGTACCGGCTTACCGCTTACCGCTGGGATTATTCTAAGATCCGTACTTTCTGTTCGAGCTCAGTATTGTTTTCTGCAATTTCTGAAATATTGAACTCATGCTCGTTCTCCTACTCTTAGGCCAATGAACCTACCCCACACTCTACATCCCGCGCTATATCGATCGGCAGTAGATTAAAATCTCACACACGCAGGTAGACACGCTACACTCAGCACTATTTAATTAATTCGGCACACAACGACGCCCGCATTCCGACGGATCTCCGAATTTCCTAATTAACATACGCTCACAAAGGTTCGGCGTAATTGTTAATTTGGCAGTACATTCGCGCCCTTTAATGATGCGTAACGTTGGTGCGGGGAATTGCGCGCTCCAACAATTTATTACTCGTATGTGGCAGCTACCAGCGAGCCCTGGCCCCCGCACCTCCCCGCGAACGTTCCCAAGATGGACGCAAGTGACGGTGGAGCAAGCCCAGGCGGGGGTCCTCGCCAGCTGGTCGCATTTAGGGTAGTATTTGTAATGTTGCTTGTGAAACAATTTGTCGGGCGTCTGTGTGATTGCGTAGGCTCGTATGTTTTGAGTGCTACTTTCGTTTGGAAACTAATTTTAAAATTACAGTTTTGTTTCCAACATGAGCTGGTAATTTCGTTTGAGGCATATTGTTGCGAAATTAACGCTCAAAGTTTCGTATGAAACTATGCCAAAGTTTTCAGTGTTGGGCTCTTGAATATTACACTAATTAATTACAGTTATTCAACATGAAACGTGAATAAAAAAACCATGTTCACTGCAAGATTTTACTATAAGCTTTGTTTTAATTATTGAAAACTGTACACCTCTTAATCTATGAAAGATTTGGAATTTAAATTAGCACTATTCTATAATCTACATGGTGCTTACTAGCACTACTCCACACTATTTAAAACCCTGTTGAAACAGATGGTTTTCCTAGCTTTATTATGACTTTAACAAAACGTTGAGACACTTGAGACAAAAGATACTGTTATTAGTAAATGTTGATCAATCTGTTGACAACAAATACTACATTACCACTTCAATCAAAAACGATTATTACACCCTAAAAACAATACCGACATTACAAATCCCACCGGACTGGCAACACTTGAGATAATTATCAGCAAGCTGTTACAACCTTACCAAATCCCCACAATAGGCCGCAGTGTGCGCTAATCCTTACTAACAAGTGAATAAAGGGGATAACGCGCGGCGCAAGTGAGCGCGGACCCTTAGGGACAGGGGTGCCGAACATTTGGGACTATTAACGCGTTTTATTGTAAACAGTCTCAATTGATTAACCGGTCGCTCGTTTTTTATAGGGTGGACGACATTTTTGGAGGTTTCAGTCAGAGCGTGAGAGCTGTAATATGGTAAGAAATTGATCAATTGTATGTAAAATAATGTTATTAGTCAGTTACATATAAATAATTATAATGAATACTGTGCACAAGAAAACTGATTTGTTATTAATGAATGATGTGTTAAAGTGTTTCATAGTAGAATCAAAAAGGAATTTAGTCATCTCATTAATGAATAACATAAATGATTACCTAATTGGCGTCATACTCTGTATATAAACATCAAAATCATTAACTTTAATGAAGTGATTTCACTCACAAAGTGTTGGCAACATTCCGCGCTCACTTAACATACGAGCGAGGTTGTTATCCCGCCAATAGATCGAGCAGGCAGCAGCAATCATCTAAACAACGTATCGGAATAGAGGCGTGTGGTCATGCCGTGGTCGAGTCAGCCCAGCGAGGCCGAGTGAGGCCGAGCGGTGGCGAGCGATGACGGTGCGGACGATTTCATTAAGTGCAAATACCCGCTCGCGAACCACTGACAGTTTAAATAAAGCAAGTGAGCTCCACAAAGGGCTTCTTATTTACGTAGTGCATAATTTCATTTCTTTGGTCGTGTTTCAATGGAGTTCAGGACGAGGAGAGGGGCGCGGGCGCGGGGAGGCGTTCCGACCAATCACGTACAGGCACGGGCTAAATGGAGTTGCGAGAACCGAGTCTGTTCCCAATTTGGCGGCAATTTGCGCCACAATAGCGTCGTTCTGTTGTCGCCGACTCGCCTTAACAGGTTATTATTCAATTTGGGGTGCGTCCGACACATTCTGATTAGGTAATAAGTTAATACGCGGTTAGCTGCGGCAGGTTGACTCGCTGCCTTCACTAGTAATTGGGTTGTATCTGGAGACCCGCCTACCACTTACTGGGCGCCTTCCGGTAGTGCTACCCGTTCGTTTGTTACATTGATGGAGCGACTGCCGACAGCTGTTGAAGCAATGACACATTTTATTGTTGCACAAATTAAAATTGGCTTTCCCAGGGTTTGGTTGTAAAACTGCTCCTAACTTAAATACTTTATCGTCTACTTATAGTCCAAGGTCATAAACATAGTCTAAAGAAATATATTGAGTATTCTTTTCGCTTCGCGCTTCGCTTTTGTTGTGATTGTATAAAAGTCCGACGGCCTATACTTTAATCTCGTAAAGTCACAGTGACCTAAAGCAGCCATTTCAAAACTTTTTCACAAATATCACGTCCTCTTCCATGCTCCGATATAAAATCAATACTGCCCGGTTTATACTCTCATAGCTGAGTTGTATTTCAGCGGAGCCTCGGCCTCTGCTCCTCTCTAATCGACGGCTGATAGATGTATTACATTATGTGAGGCTCAGCAAGACCGGTGCGGGGAACTGGCCTTTCAGAATATTCTCTTCAGTTGGATGAGGAGAGGTTTTAATTTTAATATGAAATTTAATATCTGATACAATTGACGAAAATCGATTGTTACGTAAACATAATCAGCCTATGATATTCCCACTGCTGGGACTCTGCTGGGACACTGCTGGGACACTGCTGGGACACTGCTGGGACATTGCTGGGACACTGCCGGGACACTGCTGGGACATTGCTGGGACACTGCTGGGACACTGCTGGGACACTGCTGGGTCACTGCTGGGACACTGCTGGGACACTGCTGGGACACTGCTGGGACACTGCTGGGTCACTGCTGGGACACTGCTGGGACACTGCTGGGACACTGCTGGGACACTGCTGGGACACTGCTGGGTCACTGCTGGGACACTGCTGGGACACTACTGGGACACTGCTGGGACACTGCTGGGACACAGGCCTCCTCTTGATGACAGAAAGTGAGCTGTAATCTACCACGCGGGTCCAGTGCGGGTTGGTGGATGTCACATGTTTAGGTTTGATTCTCACGGTGTTTTCCTTCACCGTGTTGACAGCAGCGGTGATGAAATTATTGACACACAGTAAAGCGCCTGCACGGTCGCCTGGGTTCGAACGCACGATCTACGACTCGTAAGCCGGGGCCGTTACCACTGTTCTATCGTTATGCTCGATCGTTGCACATACCTTCACTAAAACTTGTGATATTAGTCCTTAGCCTTTGAGACCTAGGCCTTGTCAACCTGCTATCTGGTCTATGAAGGTTTAATGACACTACACCAACTTGTCTAAAGCAGACGTTAAACTGAACACCGTATAAATATCATAGATGGCGCCTGAACTCATACGTTCAAACCCATACTTGTGATGCCAATTACCCCAACATTCCCGTTACAAGCCCACAACAAAAAATAAACGTTAAAACACGAAACGTCGTTAATTAAGCATGATTGAGAGGAAACGGAAGCCACTGAAACATGATAAAAAGGCACTAATATGTGCGTAAATACGTCCAGTCACGTTTAACAATGGCAGGTGATAATAACGTAATAACTATATGAAAATAAAACGCTAAGGAGAACATGAGGCGGCCGCAGTTAAATAAACAAGACGCGATGTCGTCGGTGAATTACACGCTCGTGTGTGAGCGTGGCCTAAGTCATGAGCGGGCGCGGGCGCGGGCGCGGGCGCGGGGCGGGTAGAATGTATGTATATTATCAGATCTATTAACTTGGATACTAGTTTAACATACATATTTGGAAAAGGCTAAGTTGTATCAAGATTTTGGGATTGCAAGGAAATATTTATTTTATCCCATCATTGTCTATTCATTGATCAAGACCAAGGTTTAATTTCTAGCTCAGAAAAACTGATAGCTGTTCTACTATTATGCAATTATTTCAAGAGCAGTATTCTATCCAATAGAAGATTTTCTATCCAATAGAAGATTAGGGACACTTGCTTAGATTATTACATTGGATCGAAAAACCCTAAGTTTAAACTATTTATTCAGTCCGCCAGTCACCGCCGCCTGTGCATACCCCGCAGCCCGACAGCTGCGCTAACTAGGCAACTAGCGGCCGTGAATAAGCGATTTCGGGCAATTGGCGCACGGACCGGCCGGCCGGCTCGTGTCCGGCGCGCCGACCGACGGCTCCGGCCGGACCGGCAATTTGCTCAGCGGCATAATTACGCACACAATTTGACTGTCAGATCATGGGTAAAAAGCAGAAGGCCCATTTCTGTTTAGTGCCGGCCAGTCCTTTCTGTAGCAGCCAAGCTCGTCCCGCCATCTTCATCTCGGCCTGCCGCAATGTCGTCGCGTTTAGTGGGAGTGGTTCTCTTCGCCCATTTGTTATCTGACATGCGGCAAACATGTCCGGCCCATTCCTGCTTTAATTTCATGATATGCAGCCACATTATAAAACGACAACAAACGCCTGCTGATAATTTATTACATAGATTCGGATGCTTCAGAATAACACCCGTTAGCACCGGTAACCACAACGTCTATGACGCTTTCATTAAGACTGATAGTACTTGTTTACTCTAAGCATCACTCAGTTAGTAATTATCAACAGTTTACAATAATCTATAACAACACTGCGTAGAGTGTGGTCACTGTTTTTAGAAAAACTAGTCAAACGACAGTCTGAAAAGTTGCTATGGTAGTAACAGTCTCAAAACACAGCCTGTTCAAGAATATTCTTGTTCTATTTAATTTTTCTCTTCGCCTGCTACAATTCATAATCAAATTGCATGGACTAGGCCTTCTGTGCTCATGTTAATAGTAGTGTGATCGACTCGAACGTCTAATATCGAAGTGTTTGTTTGACGAATCAGAACGAGATCGCGTAAGGGGTGCTCGCTGTGAGCGCGCAGGTACTTGTACTCATTACGAGTTTTTGTCGACTTTTCAGGCTGACACGATAATTTGTACGTAATACTTTGAGATACGAGTTTAATTGACATGCTTACTGAATTAACTATCGATAATTCGACAGGTCAATGACAAACGTGTGTTTCGTTTATTTTTTTTACATAATTAAACTTACATCAAGTTTTTTCATTTAACCAAATAGAAAGACTTAACGCTCCTTTACAAGAAGCGCTGAAAAAAACAGATCAACCACACGTACATTCACATACAAAGTTTTTATCAATCGGTCGACTACTCAGCATTTTCCATAATCTTATTTTAAAAAGGTGAAAGCGATGCAATCGGATTACTTAAGTCCAAGCAGATTGAGTTCCTGTGGGCCCTACGACCCCCTCGGGCCCCACGGGCCCCACGGGCCCCACGGGCCCCACAGACCCCGATGTCTAATATGTTTTTTAATTACTGGCGTCCGTGAGCTGGCGCAATGAGTATCATACGCGATTATCATATTCAGTGGGATTTGCTTGAATACGGGACGACTCAATAGTTCCAATGCGATTACGGGAATTAATACAGGAACGAATTAATGTAGATTACTTTGATAGCTCGTTTGGATTGGGAACTGCTGCAAATGTATCAATTGGATTATTATTGCAGCGTGTGGAAATATTGGTTTGTTGTCAAGTGAATGTATATTGGTTTTCATTGTAATATTAGGTGCTCTGTATATCTGAAAGTAATTGCTTGTTTTGAATCGTTCAAAATGGTTTTGTTTAACTTCGATTAAATGTTATTATTTATGTTATACATAATAACATAAATAATAACATTTAATCGAAGTGTATTTGTGGCCAAGACGTGTGTGTTAAGTTAAGCAGATCGGAAACCAAGGAACTGCATTCTTATATTTTAAATGTCATCTCAACCCACTTCCATCGTTTAACATTGAGTATAATAATTACGTTTTGTACAGTTTATTAATTTCAACAACCTTTACTGTCCGTTAGTGGGATGTGGAGGTGACACAACAAGTTAAAGCGCACATTTGTTACCATCCTTCGAAACGACACGCGAGCAATTAAATATTGCTAACTTTTTCTAGCATATCTTGAATCTTAAGAAATCTCTAGACACAAAACACAACAATACCTTCTTTTATACCTCAGAGCACGTGTAACACTGTCCTTGTAAGAGAAGAACAAGTGCTTCAGTGAAAGCGTGACGACCGCAGTAACGATATCCAAACAGTACGCGATATGATTGGGCAAACATGCGCGCAAACATGGCCGGAATGCTGGCCTCACACGATTGTCACGCCCAACACTTGAACCAACATTTTTACAATATTAGCCTAACTGCGCCAGTTTGTGGACAAACCACAGTTTTTTAGTTAAGCTTTTATGGTGACATGTTACATTGGCGTATTGGCTTAAGTGTGGGAGATGTGGGTTCAATTGTGGAGGAGTCCTTGTCTCTTGATCTTCGTTTGCTACATTATAACGTCAATTTTCAAAGTTTTATTTAAAGTCAAAGAATTAGATGCAGTTTGTTTTTACAGGTACCCATTAAACGTGATAGCACAATTTTGGTGCTCAGTTCCAATATAAGTATCATTATTATCTATAATATAAAATGGTAAACTAACTGACTCACTGACTGACTGACTGGGAGATATATCAACACACAGCCCCAACCGCTGGTCCTAGAGACATGAAACTTGGAGGGTGTGATCTTTGTGAAGAGTAAGAAAGGATTTTTGGGAATTCCACCTCTAAAGGGGTAAAACAGAGGATGCAAGTCTATATGAAAGTCCGGCAGTTTTGAAATTAGGATCATCAAATTTTTGTCCTGTACAGTAAGTATTTCTTTACAGTATTCCAGAAATATCACACGTAGTTGAGGAAAATTAGCCATGAACAAAGCTCTATATTGTTATTGTTATAATAATTCATAATTTTCTAGGAAAAAAAATATTTATACTCAACGCGGACGAAGTAAAATAAAACGTTACATTGAATATCCGAGTCTGATGCCGAAAATATAGCTTTTAGAATTTTGATCATTTTGTTTGGATGTATGTTTCGGTTGCACCAAATCGGCTGAACGGATTTGAATGATGTTTGGCACACAGATAGTTTATAAGCTGGATTAACGGTTACTTTTTACACATCCACGCGGGCGAAGCCGCGGGCAGAAGCTAAAATAGGAAAATAAAATAGGAAAATATTTTTGTATAAGAAAATAAAACAATGTTATCATTGTCGTGTAAACTCTGATAGGCGTTGCACGTAGGCCGCTACGAAGTGCTACGAAAGTTACAAATTACAATTTTTTATTGTTTTGTTTGTGTTTTTAGTCTTTTTCAAATATGCTTACCGTTGATAAATCGCTGTAGACTGTGTAAAAATACATTCGTTTAAAATCCATGCCATGTCTGTTGTTATAATGAACATCGTGCTAGGTGGTGCTAGGCATGCTGGCTGCGCTCGTAGCGTTCTACATCAACTATTATTACGATTTTATATGCTCATTCCTCCGTCTTTCCCTGTTGAAGGGAACACATACATGGGGTTATTCATACTAATTTAAGATACCAGCTTAGCTTTCAAATCGTTTTTAAATAATTTGTACCTCACTACAACAAAAAAATAGCACGCCACGTATTAATATAATTTAAACGATAATTATTAGTCTACGATCTCAAATTCAAATTATTTATCTCCATTGTCAATTTTTTGTTACACTCAACAAGCAGTATATTTATGAGGATGGCAGACTGGCCCCACTCCTGCATTGTGGACCCCGCACAGGGCCGCGTCACTGTCCGTACAAAGCGCCTTATTATCTTCATATTATTTTAATATTGTTGCAATACTACAATAACTGACGCGCATTATTTATCCTACACACTAATGAGCGTGTAGGCACCTTACTCGACCAACTTTGCAATACAACCAATAAAACATAAGCCAATCGATTTACAACCTTACGTAGTAAGTGTAAGGCTGTAGTAATATTTTTCGAGTGTGTTATTATGTTGGTTTTATCGGACAAAGGAGTGACACAGGGTGCATCTCGAACTGTCAGGCGAAGTTTTGAATGAAAATAAATGTGTAATTATTATTAGTGGAATATTGTCGAGTGGTTCGAGGAATGGCGTGTGTGGCCGGCCAGGCCGTCGAGTGTTGTGTTATTAGGCCCGAAGAGATTATGTAAAACTTGAGTACACATCTTGTTATCTATTGCTTGAGAGGAGCTATTTTTGGCTAAGTGTGTGTTAAGTAAAACTGATCGGAAATGAAGCAACTGCCACAGGCAACACTGTATAAGTATAGCTTGATCCGGTGACTTCACGCACGCTTATAGAGGAACTGTGTTTTGTCTGTTTGGTACGACGCCGGTATAATATTTTGTCTGTTTGGTCCAACGCCGGTATAATATTTTGTCTGTTTGGTCTGACGCCGGTATAATATTTTGTCTGTTTGGTCCAACGCCGGTATAATATTTTGTCTGTTTGGTCCGACGCCGGTATAATATTTTGTCTGTTTGGTCCAACGCCGGTATAATATTTTGTCTGTTTGGTCCGACGCCGGTATAATATTTTGTCTGTTTGGTCCGACGCCGGTATAATACTCGTATTTCTGCTACTAATTCATAAACTCTATAAAACAAGAACGTAACTTCTCCTCACTCGCGCATAACAAGAACATTAAGATAGTAATTTGGAAACTTCTCCCATATTAATATTCATTGTGAGAGGAAGTGGTGAGTATAAGACGACAATATAAGACCAATAAGCAACTTGTTTTTGCTTGAATAGTACTGAACTGAGGGTCAGCTGATAGATAACGTAATGAAATAGCTCGAAATTGTCAATGCTCGTTGCATTGACAATTTCGAGCTATTTTGAGAAAGGAAAACATATTCCACTTAAATTATGTAAGCCCTACACAATGAGGGAAAACCACATGCACAATCATTGTACATACTCTTAATCGCATGCACCATTGTGGGAAACGCATGTTGTTTGTGGGTGTGCAGCCAGGCAGCGCTGTAGGCTGCAACAACATGGCGGTAACGAGCGGCAGTCATGCGCCGTGCACGCGGTAACGACTCCTGCGCACCTAATGGCACTATTAGTGCTGCTGTAGTTTCAGCAAACGTGTCAGGTAGTTTGATTTTAAATTGTGTGAAGAAGGTCCTATTGTGTGTGGTTGGTTGTGTAAAGAGGTGAAGACACAATAGTTAGTTACACGGAGATGTACAAATGTGTTGTGGGTAGATTCAGTACGCAAGTAGTAATTGCTTGTTTTCTTACTTTGTCCTAGTATTTTCTTATTGGCAATATGGCTCCTGTATTATTTTATAAGTCCTAATGTAACCTGGTCAAGCATTTCCAGCATCAAAGTCAGATGCGTCGTGTCATTGACCTTGCAGTAACTTACTTGTAGTAACCTCTACCAATAATTGAGCTAACAACAGCAAGCACAGCCCGCAACACGACCGCAGGAGTACGACATACAAGCAACTGAACAAACATAGTGGGAATTGCTCAATATTTAGTAATTGCCCGAACACACCACCACCGCAGGCGACTCACTCATATTAAATTGTTGTATAGCATATTTAAAATGTAATACCTAAAATGCTCTCGTGACTATGATTACGTTTCAAGATCAAGACAGTTGTTGAGGAATCCAATCACACATTTGACAACAGTTACTCTGTCAACTTATGTAATGTACTTTACAACGTACTTTTATATTTTCAGCTCGATGCTCACGCGACCAGACCACCTACCCCTATTACGTTGTTTATCCTCAAGAAAAGTGTAGAGAACACTTTGAAGATTCCACACAACCCACCTCGAGGACCGAATGCCGCACTACCGTCAAGAGATGAGGAAATAGAATAATGACCGGGTCCCTCCCCGGGGCCCGAAAGGGGTCCAATCGCTGAATAGTTTTGAAGTAAACAACCCTTCAGCAGCCGTCCAATTTGAAGACCTGCCACAAATTGGATACGATCTTTTTGTAAAGTCACACGTGAATTCTAAATGTACAAGCATTGTGTGTGTTTTGTTTGGGTTACAATGATATCAGCCGTACAATTCTGCAACCATCTCACCGTGAAAGCTTGGGTGAAGTGAGCGTGGAGTGAGCTGTCATTCGCTAGGGATTATATACACTATTAAGTGCTCACTTCACTTATGATTTCACGGTGAGAGTTTTACAGAATCGACCGGCTGTGTGTAAGTGGAGGTGAGTTGAAATGTTCAGTTGGAGAAAGTTGAGAATGATGAGGCAGCTGATGTCGTTGACTTTGTCGTCAATCTTGAACATCAAATAATTGGATATATGCCGTTTGCACAAACTAATAAGTGAGCCCATACTCTGGTCAAAACAATAATAGTTTGAATTAAGCTAGTTAACTCAGAAAAGTACAAAGAGGCGACATAAAATAATACTACTTACCTACTAGGACTAGAGCTTTTATTTAGAAAATGAAAGTTCATGAATAGCAAATTAGCTACAACTCTATTTCTGCCTAGAGCGTGACGTTCAACTTAATTTAATTCACCTCATAGTCCTGAAACTACTACGTGTGCTTTCTTTTATTTAATCTATTTACATCCTTTCCAAACCACAAACAGTATCAAATCTGAACGCTCAAATATTGAACCCTAACCTGTAACAACAAGTTTGCCTGAACCTAACATCTGTTTGGGTGTAAAAGGCGCTGGTGGCCGAACAAACATCTCGAGCGAGGGCTCTCGAGCGCCGGAGCCCCGCGCCCCGGGCAGGACATCTAGGAACCACTTCGTTTTCAAACGTATTGACGATACACAGGAAATACTAGTGGAATTTCCGAAGACGTTTACAAGTAAATAGGATACCTAGTAATGTTCCATGTAACTTTCTGAATAGGAATGTGCAACGCGATGTTGTTAGATGGTTATACTGAGCTCAATTTTAGGATGCTAATGTGATAAATGTCTGCGTGCATAATATCATCATAATGGTGGTGGCCCAGTGGTAGCGGCCGCGACTTACGACTTGTAGGTCGGGGGTTCGATCCCAGGCAGGTACTTTACTTTGTGTTCATAATTTCGTCACCACTCCTCTCAAAATGATGAAGGAGGAACTCTTGCACTTAAAAATTGTAGAATATTTACTGTCTTCATAAATGCAAGCCAGCGATTAGTTATCTTTGATTATCCCTCGGTGATGTGGCGATGTTTCTAGAAGCCTAATAACATAACATCGCACCTGTACTCCGGCAGCGCTGTGCCTGCAGCACACCCGCGTGCCGCGGGTGTGCTGCTTCTTCTTAATTCTTGATGGAAACACCCAAAAACACTTAGCCCGACCTGGAAATGGAACCCAGGACCTTATACTCAGCAATAGCTTTCGCGGCCACTTGAGCGACAACACAGTGTCTGGCTGAGAACCTATTTAAACCTTAAGCATGGAAAAAGCTGTTTTTAACTCAGCAGATCACACCAGACAGAGATGGTCTCTATCATAATAGACTGAACCTAACTTCGAAACTGGTGACCTTGTACAGTAGGTAACTGATGCTTTAGTGCAATATGAAACCTCTAAATGTCCATTAAATGGTTGTCCTTGCAAATGACATAAACATATAAAGCCATTGTACTTGCAGTTTTCATTAAACAAAGTACTTTCACTATTACCTGCGTAGAAAACAATCAGCATTCATTTTAATAATCGACTTTTTAATAAAGAACAATTTAATAATAAGGCGAGCTATTAACGCTGTTTGCACTGTGCGGTGTGCGGTGTGCTTGGGTATCAATTGCTCATAATTAATGAATGCTCACCATTGTTGCAATTATTAATATATACTAGCACTTGAGCATACTGTTCACTTGGAATCATTAGTGGTACCTAGTACAGATACTAGTGATATTGATATAGTTTTATGTTTCTAAGGTACTTCATTGTTTAATGTCGATTGATATCATGATAGAAAGCGGTCTCGAGAACTCTTCTGCTTTTCGTTTCGACGGTAGGTACATCTATATTTCTTAAACTGTTTGTGCTACTGTTGGGCCAGTAGGTGGCCACATCTATTGCAGCTTTAGACGTGCTGTTCAGATCTTTAATGGTGCAGGTGAACGGACACTTGGGACAAAAGCTGATGGGATGTATTTTGTTCAGGAGCAAGAACTCTACATATTCGAGACGAGACCGAAAAGCACACTTTCTTGGTGTGACTAAAAGACGTTTGATTGCTGAATTGAATAATAAAAATTTGATCACAAAATACTCAATTTATCTAAGAGTACGACTTCCACACCAAAAATCGTATAGTTTAGGTATAACAAGGAAAATGTTTTTCGAATGACATAAAGAATCCATTTTCCTCATTCCACAATCTCCAACGGTCAGCAAGTAATACTGATAATTTGATATCCTTAGCCTTACAAATACTTTTCCCTAACATAAAAACACGCTCTTATACAACACCCTGCTGCGATCATCTTCAGACTATTATTATATAATAAAACTTGCTACACGACATAGTAAACCGCATTAGATGGCGGGGACATAAACAATGTCAGCTTGGTTACAAATCTCGCGACGGGGCGCATCCCTATCATAACCTGATTACCGGACTGCAGCAAGAACACGAGCACACGAGTTTCCGAGAAGCCGCAATACGAGATACGCGTACATCGGGTTGTATTAAACGGTTATTTACTGCCCCTCACGGACAGTTAGCTTCTTATTGGATTGGCGACTTGATCGGTGTTTATTATTTATTCAATTGTTTATATGTAGTTAGGAAATAATGGGCGGTCAAGATTGTTCATGACTGGAATGTTTATTAAATTGTGTGGTTAGTGTGTTCAAGAAACCACTGACTCGATGCTTTGTAAATCACAAAATATTTAACAAATGATTAACTAATTCACGACTAAATTACGTTACTTAATAAGTCAGTAAATATTTGGTAGATAAGTAAGAGGGGCAGTTTTCATGCTGATCAAGTTTTGGTTTTCAGGTCCTGTTCTCGTTTACTTACATCAAATGATTATAAATATAATAAATAAAGCGTTACTTGTTCTATAAATAACATGTTTCAATGCATTATAATGTATCAACACACTGGGTGTTGATTGCACAGGTGTAATTAGCGCGAATTCGTCGCAGAGCCGCCGTTATTTGTTATTGCTGTTCATAATTTATAATTAACAACACAATAAAAGACAGTGCAGGTTATAAAATGAAGTTTATAATTAATTGATTAATCTGTGTTGGTGTCTGTTGGTACCAGGGGGTTCGAATCGATCGATTGGCGAAGTTGGTGCGTGACAGCGTGCAGTGGATCGGTAACCAATCTTTAGAGCTGTCAAACAATACAAGCATGCTCTAGCATGTTTTCAAACGACGCATTCAGAAATTTCTTCTAAGCTGGGTTCTTGAAAGGATTGATGGGTATACTTAATGAGAGTTGAGGCGATTAGATCAGTAATGGCGCCGATTCCCCTGTTCACAAACTAAACTAAATTTAAGTTCAGTACATCTTTTTCTCTCTATTGCATTAAGAAAAGACCAGAAGACAAATATTAGTTTAGTCCTGTCAAATTAAGATACTCCATAGACAAGTTTAGACGTGATTAAACATTTGGCTACTAAAAATACGTCAATTCACGTCAGGCGCTGACTAATTTGACAGGACTAAACTAATATTTATCTTCTGTCCTTTTCTTAATGAAACAGAAAGAAAAATATGCACTGAACTTAATTTTATGTTAGTTTGTGAACAAGGGACTCGGCGCCAGTGTCTACTTATTTGTTAGTTTAGTTTACCGATGATAGTCGGTTACGTGTGACAGCTCGTCTACTGTTACGTGTGACAGCTCGTCTACTGTTACGTGTGACAGCTCGTCTACTGTTACGTGTGACAGCTCGTCTACTGTTACGTGTGAGAGCTCGTCTACTGTTACGTGTGAGAGCTCGTCTACTGTTACGTGTGAGAGCTCGTCTACTGTTACGTGTGAGAGCTCGTCTACTGTTACGTGTGAGAGCTCGTCTACTGTTACGTGTGACAGCTCGTCTACTGTTACGTGTGACAGCTCGTCTACTGTTACGTGTGACAGCTCGTCTACTGTTACGTGTGACAGCTCGTCTACTGTTACGTGTGACAGCTCGTCTACTGTTACGTGTGAGAGCTCGTCTACTGTTACGTGTGAGAGCTCGTCTACTGTTACGTGTGACAGCTCGTCTACTGTTACGTGTGACAGCTCGTCTACTGTTACGTGTGAGAGCTCGTCTACTGTTACGTGTGACAGCTCGTCTACTGTTACGTGTGAGAGCTCGTCTACTGTTACGTGTGACAGCTCGTCTACTGTTACGTGTGAGAGCTCGTCTACTGTTACGTGTGACAGCTCGTCTACTGTTACGTGTGAGAGCTCGTCTACTGTTACGTGTGACAGCTCGTCTACTGTTACGTGTGAGAGCTCGTCTACTGTTACGTGTGACAGCTCGTCTACTGTTACGTGTGACAGCTCGTCTACTGTTACGTGTGAGAGCTCGTCTACTGTTACGTGTGACAGCTCGTCTACTGTTACGTGTGAGAGCTCGTCTACTGTTACGTGTGACAGCTCGTCTACTGTTACGTGTGAGAGCTCGTCTACTGTTACGTGTGACAGCTCGTCTACTGTTACGTGTGACAGCTCGTCTACTGTTACGTGTGAGAGCTCGTCTACTGTTACGTGTGACAGCTCGTCTACTGTTACGTGTGAGAGCTCGTCTACTGTTACGTGTGACAGCTCGTCTACTGTTACGTGTGAGAGCTCGTCTACTGTTACGTGTGAGAGCTCGTCTACTGTTACGTGTGAGAGCTCGTCTACTGTTACGTGTGAGAGCTCGTCTACTGTTACGTGTGACAGCTCGTCTACTGTTACGTGTGACAGCTCGTCTACTGTTACGTGTGATAGCTCGTCTACTGTTACGTGTGAGAGCTCGTCTACTGTTACGTGTGACAGCTCGTCTACTGTTACGTGTGACAGCTCGTCTACTGTTACGTGTGAGAGCTCGTCTACTGTTACGTGTGACAGCTCGTCTACTGTTACGTGTGACAGCTCGTCTACTGTTACGTGTGAGAGCTCGTCTACTGTTACGTGTGAGAGCTCGTCTACTGTTACGTGTGACAGCTCGTCTACTAGATCGAAACTAATATTAATTATTTCACTGGCCTAAGGGGTAAATTCCAGTCGATTATGAAGCTACTCGTATAATTTAATTTATTTTCAACTTTTTTTCATTTACTTAATGCAATAAGATAACAACACAAATTGTTCAGTTTTAGTGACATGGTTCGCTTTTAGGTAAGCAGTTACTAAACATAATGTTATCTACAATAATTGATTAGCGAAGTGACAAAGCTTATTTGTGCAGATGCGCGGGCGCCATAATCAATTATTATCAGTTACGCTGTAATGCAGGTAAATATGTGCAGTTGTGCTCAGTTACGCAGCAGTGCACGTAACCACATGCAGTCGCGTCTGCAGGCTTCATGTGCATGAGTCGTTTGAAAGACACGTTTGATGACACAAAGTGGACTCCATGCCTTGTGGTCGTGGACTTTATAGAAATACTATCTTCTGTGTCTGGGATGGAGTCAATTTATTTTCACCGTGCCACCGCGTCGCATCGCGTCGCATCGCGTCGCTCGCCCGCGCTATTACTTCGTTTTTGCTTAGCGATCTTTCTGACTTTTTCTTTCTGCTCGGCTCCTTAGGGCCGTAGCATCCTCAAGAATTGTGCTACAAATATGTAACAATATCTTTTCAAATCCAACGCGTAGTTCTAGAGCTAGCGCGTTCAAACAGTTCTAGAGCTAGCGCGTTCAAACAGTTCTAGAGCTAGCGCGTTCAAACAGTTCTAGAGCTAGCGCGTTCAAACAGTCCTAGAGCTAGCGCGATCAAACAGTTCTAGAGCTAGCGCGTTCAAATAGTTCTAGAGCTAGCGCGTTCAAACAGTTCTAGAACTAGCGCGTTCAAACAGTTCTAGAGCTAGCGCGTTCAAACAGTTCTAGAGCTAGCGCGTTCAAACAATTCTAGAGCTAGCGCGTTCAAACAGTTCTAGAGCTAGCGCGTTCACACAATTCTAGAGCTAGCGCGTTCAAACAGTTCTAGAGCTAGCGCGTTCAAACAGTTCTAGAGATAGCGCGATCAAACAGTTCTAGAGCTAGCGCGCTCAAACAGTTCTAGAGCTAGCGCGTTCGAACAGTTCTAGAGCTAGCGCGTTCAAACAGTTCTAGGGCTAGCGCGATCAAACAGTTCTAGAGCTAGCGCGTTCAAACAGTTCTAGAGCTAGCGCGTTCGAACAGTTCTAGAGCTAGCGCGTTCAAACCGTTCTAGGGCTAGCGCGATCAAACAGTTCTAGAGCTAGCGCGTTCAAACAGTTCTAGAGCTAGCGCGTTCGAACAGTTCTAGAGCTAGCGCGTTCAAACAGTTCTAGAGCTAGCGCGTTCGAACAGTTCTAGAGCTAGCGCGTTCAAACAGTTCTAGAGCTAGCGCGTTCGAACAGTTCTAGAGCTAGCGCGTTCAAACCGTTCTAGGGCTAGCGCGATCAAACAGTTCTAGAGCTAGCGCGTTCAAACAGTTCTAGAGCTAGCGCGTTCGAACAGTTCTAGAGCTAGCGCGTTCGAACAGTTCTAGAGCTAGCGCGTTCGAACAGTTCTAGAGCTAGCGCGTTCAAACAGTTCTAGAGCTAGCGCGTTCGAACAGTTCTAGAGCTAGCGCGTTCAAACAGTTCTAGAGCTAGCGCGTTCGAACAGTTTTAGAGCTAGCGCGTTCAAACAGTTCTAGAGCTAGCGCGTTCAAACAGTTCTAGAGCTAGCGCGTTCAAACAGTTCTAGAGCTAGCGCGTTCAAACAGTTCTAGAGCTAGCGCGTTCAAACAGTTCTAGAGCTAGCGCGTTCAAACAGTTCTAGAGCTAGCGCGTTCAAACAGTTCGATAAACAAACTCTTCAGCTTTATTATTAGTATAGATCAATATTTTTCTATTTCTTTAAAGTCCCACACACCGTCATTATATTAATATTATACATGCGATACTTTAGTGATTATAAGTTATTTAGATGGTGATTATAAGTTATTTATATTTTAAGTGATTTAGTAATTGAGATCAGTTATGCTACACTCATCGCAACTAGTAAAGCAGGATAGCGTCTATTTCCTTTGGTCTCGTTAACTAAATATTAGCAGATTGCATTTTTTCTCTTAGGCTGTACCTAATCCACCACGTGAGCAATGGTAATTATATAAATTGCACTAAGTGAAGTACAGTAGTATTCGCTTCACCTTGAATTCGAACCCACAACTCTTAATAGACACTGAGCCAGCATCTGTCATAAAAACAAGGAAGTTAAAACACTAATAGAAACTTACCAAGTAAATCAAACATCACTGCAATATCCGTACAACTACTACCCCGTCCCGTGACAGGCGCACAGCTCTCCTGACACGTTAGAGTTACATTACCGAATGCCCTGTGCGTGACACTCACCGCCATTGTGTGCCTACCGACGCTAATCGATCATAATCGATGCAGCAATCGACTCATTGTTCACTCGATTAATCGAATTACGATAGCAGTTTTATGACTTAATTAAATGTAATCCATTAGTGGTTTGGCTTTATTTCACGATTTAAATGGCGGAGGGCGGAGATTCCTAACGAATGAGCTTAAGATTCCGATGTGAACAGACTTATTCGTCGCCTTAGCTGCTAGAGGCGATTTGATTTCCTTCCCATGAGTCATAGATTTTCCAGCCAGAAGCGAATATGTACATGTATACGTATGTGTGTCTGTAGTCCGTTTGTTTATATGCGTTACATATTATTCAGTGTCACTAAATTGTCTTGCTTTCTTTCCTTCACGCATTCATGTTTTTTCTTCATCCTACATATTCATACTTCACAAGTTACCCTATCCTAGAAATAAAGTAACAGCAATAAACCCATTATATTTCCGTACCACATCACAATGTCGTGTCCGCTACATCTTGGCCGCACCATCAGATCAGCTTAGCCCCATCATTTGTCTACACACCCCCCACACCCCGGGGGTGCCAGAGTTGGGCGCGGGGCGCGGTGGGGAGTGGGTGGGGGGGGGGGACGGAGGGGCTATTATCAAGTTAGTGTCGCATCATTTACCGGCTGCTTTACATAAATGATTCAATAAAGAGATACACTCGATGTTCAATTCTATTTATGGTGTTTGGCTTTAAATCTGCGATGATGATGTGACTTTTTGTTGGGGGCGATTTTTGACAATAGGACGCAATGTAGCTCTATTGCAACATAATCATCCGTAGCTTCGTTTCCTTGCATACTTCCAGGCACTAGTCATCGAAGAAACACGCAGCTATGTATTTTGTGGGGACGTCAAAAGTGGGGCAATGATGAAAAAGACATCCTAGCAACAACTCCTAGTCTGCAAGCTCCTGACAATTTGGCAAAGACAATTAGTCTAGTCTGCTTATGTCAATTTTCCGTTTGTACAGTCATTGGGTTGGAAGCAATTAGTAATATTATTATTATATTATGTCCTTGACATATCTCTGGACCCTGGGGTCCCGGACCTTTGGAAAGGCCTCCCAACTCTCTTTACACATCTCTCTGTTCAATGTTGCTAAGGACCAGTTCTTGTTGAAGGAGTCCAGCTCATCCCGCCAGTTAGTAAGAAAGAGGATAATTATAATGACGTGTAACTGACGTGAAACACAAACCTCAAAAAATAAACTGCATCTATTTTACTCAGTTTTAATTTATCTCCTGATTCAATAATGAAAACCCGCTAATCTACCGCTCTCTGTATAAGTAGGTAGTATTAGTGTAGTAGGACTGTTGGAGGCAGGGAACGGCTCTGAATAAGAAGGCAGTAAACAGTCTGCGAACTTAGCGCGCCTGTTAAAACTTGTTCCGTCTGAGACGAGGCGAGCTGAACGACGCAAACAACTATACCTACTGGAGAAGGTAATAGGATTTTTATCGAACTTTGAAGTTAAGAAAAAATGGTGGAATAAATTAATTGTTACGACTTTAAAGCAACAGTTAATATCATTACACAGAAATACTTACATTACAAATCGTCTTAGGCTCGCGAGAAAGCTTTTCAATTTCTACAGTTTGATTTCTGAAAGTAAATAGCACAATGTCACAAGCGAAACGAACGTCTGTAACTATGGATGTTGTATAAAACAATTTTATTGAAGGATGAGAGAGAGATTCCTACTTATTATTATTGGGATGGTAGTGGGTGCTTGGGGGGGTCGTGGCTAAGTAATAACAGCCGCACGGGTCGATCGATCAGGTTAAACTATGCTTGCCGTGGTTGGTTCGTGGATGGGTGACCATCTTCACATGCCAAGACCCCTCCGTGCCTCGGGAAGCACGTTAAGCAGTTGGTCCTGACTGTCATTCGTGGATCTTTGACAGTCGTTACGGGTCGTCAGAAGCCCGAAAATCTAACAACCAAGGGGTAGCTGGGTTGTGGAGGTCAGATAGGCAGTCACTCCATGTAAAATACTGGTATTCAGCTGCATCCGGTTAGACTGGAAGCCGACCCCAACATAGTTGGGAAAAGGCAGATGATGAGTATGTGCCATCTTGACGCTATGATGTAACCCTTAACTAGGATTGCAATCAACCTGCACTGAACATCTGGAGTTTCATAAGATAACAACACTACCGCATATATTATATAAATCATAAAAAATATCTACCGAACCATTTTAATCTCGTATCTACCGAACAAAACTAAACTCCCCAATATACAGGGTGTATCAGTGAACCCTAGACGGCACTACACGACTAGCGCCGCGCCCCGTCACCGCTCAACTTTATAATTGAGCCGGAGCTGAGCTCAACTTGTGTCCTTTGTAAACTGAGTATTTACTAACCTTCAGCGAGCGTACCTGGACTCGCTTGACCTGTTTATTGATCGATTACCATTTAGTTTTACTAACCTTCAGCGAGCGTACCTGGACTCGCTTGACCTGTTTATTGATCGATTACCATTTAGTTTTACTAACCTTCAGCGAGCGTACCTGGACTCGCTTGACCTGTTTATTGATCGATTACCATTTAGTTTTACTAACCTTCAGCGAGCGTACCTGGACTCGCTTGACCTGTTTATTGATCGATTACCATTTAGTTTTACTAACCTTCAGCGAGCGTACCTGGACTCGCTTGACCTGTTTATTGATCGATTACCATTTAGTTTTACTAACCTTCAGCGAGCGTACCTGGACTCGCTTGACCTGTTTATTGATCGATTACCATTTAGTTTTAGGTAGGGAAAACAAGACCTATTAAGCATAGATGAATGACTTCCTGCCTGTGTGGGTTTGAAGAGTATAGTTTAAGTTTCAGCACTGAATGCCCAGACGTTTTACAGAACATAGAGAACATGCATTTAAAATATTTCAGTTCATTGTTGTGACAATCCCAGAGAAGTATTCATAAGAAACGTTGACTTAGGTACTCTTGTGGGAATAATGAAATGTATTTCAATTGAAAGAAACTTTTGATATGAGGCGTAATCAATGTCCATCCCTCGGTGGGCGTATCCCTGATTCCATTGACTCGCTACGAATAAAACCCCTGTCCGTCTAATATCAATAAATCAGAAATTCCACTTAAGATATCGGACGCAATCAAGTGACGACAATTGAGCGCGTCGCACAATACATTGCGTTTAGGCAACTCATCGGTAATATAGCTAAGTGAGCCGCGGGTCGGTGGTCAGCAATCAGGCGAAGCGGTCAATGACACCCGCTTTATTTGATTGGTCAGCTTGTGTGTGATAGAAAGACAGACGTGAGTTTATGTATGTAGAAAGAAGGAATAGTTTAGAGCTCACATCGTGTGACGCATTAGGAACTGCCTCACATAATCAGCCTATAATTTTTGCCACTGCCAGGACACAGGTCTCCTCTCTGTGAGGGGGAGTGGGCCGTAATCAAGCACGCGGTCCCAGTGCGGATTAGTAGATGTCACATGTCTTCAATTTTTTGGTTCCAGGACAAGTCCATTTCCTCACGAAGTCACGATGTTTTCCTTCACCATTTTGAGAGCAGTCGTGATGAAATAATTTACACAAAGCGAAGCGCCTGCCCGGGTTCGAACCCACGACCTACAACTCGTAAGTCGGAATGCACGTATGCATGGAATGCACGTATGCATGGAATGCACGTATGCATGGAATGCACGTATGCATGGAATCATAATCAATCACCAATGCTTACTTTGCTAATCACGATTTTGTGGTAATTGTTATGATCAACAAACACTATTCTCTTGTACTGGAGTCAAATGTTTGTACTACTGGTGATAAGTTTGAATTCTCTGACTACGAAACCGTAAGCAACCATCCAAGTGCACATTTCTAAGGTCATCCATAGAGTAAAATATAAAGCCCTAAAGTCAGAGCCAACCGCATCAACATCACGCTCGTGTATCCTCGGTCCAGCCTCGTATTGAGTCACACGGCGGCGCTGACAATGTGAGGCTCCATTACGTGATTCAATGTAGAATGGAGGGCGGTCTAATGTCGTTAGAGGTTACGTAATACCGCGCACTACTCTTTATCAGTGCAGCAGAGAAATGGACAGGTTTTATCTACACATTTTATTACTTCAGTAAATTGTTATTGATGGTTACATTTAATAGATATCTTCTTTTTGTGTAACCGTAACCGTTATTTCATTTATATAGTAAGGACGGATCAATCTATTGAGAACTCGTTATATTTTATTTATAAAATAACATGTATAAGTAATATACCCAAGTGTGTGTGTAAGTAATATACCCAATATGATGTGACGATCTGATAAAGTTTGCAGGGTCAACATGGCCAGATATTGCAAAAGACAAGGTTTGGAAGGAAAAAGGGGAGTACTTTGCCCAACAGTGGGATACAATATAGGTTAAAATAAAAACATATAGGTACCTATAATATGAGGCAAAAGGAGAATGTAATGATTGTAGCAGTTTCGTTAGCAGTAGCGTTCTGTAGTTTCTGCCTACCCCCATGGGAAGAGGGTATGAGTTTATGTATGTAATATTTATTTGATTGGAGCGTTAAACGTTTGATTAGGTGGAACCCTATCAGTTATTTATGTTACATTATTTCGTAGCAAATATTGGTAGCCGAGCTTAGAATTTAAAAAAATATGAAAAATCGGATTTAATCCCTCAAATAAAATTACACGCCTTTCTTGACCATTCTCACGTGGAAAAAAATCTACATAATTAACTAAAAAAATATTGTTTTCTTAGTGATCGGTTACAAAAACAAATCGGCAACAATATCTAGACAAGCAACAAAACGTTTAACAAGAGCTCAGCGGGTGTCCGGGAGACTCCGTCGTTAGTCCAGCCGTCCGGGGTCCGGGCGCAGCGGCGCACACGGCGCGCGGGCGGCGCGAGGCAAGCACGTGCCGCGCCAATTATTACAAATGAGCATTTTTTAATGATAGTGTCTTCTGTAATCGTGTTAGCGCCTCAGGGTTATACGGATTGGTACCTACTGAGTGTTAGTTATGGGATTTTTCTGTGACAAGTGAAGTAAAGAATGCATTCAGCAAACTCTGAATCAGTGGGCTTGCTTTCTTACTGATCAATGACTTTGTTGTTATGTGGTCTACCTCAAACCAAAGGCAAATCATCTAAACCTATTTCAACTGTGCGGAAAAAGAAGATTTCAATTATTTTAATAATAGCATTGTATAATACAATCTAGAATCTATACTACAAACCTACAGTATTAACACAGAGTACTTAACTGAAAATATATTATTATTATTAATTTGCCTTGTATTTTAGAATGTTTCTCGGAAAATCCTGAGCAAGATTCAAGATATATTACCTACGTTTTATAACAATCTTTAAACAAACCACCACATTAACTAAATACACTATAATTACTACAAAATAGTCCACAAAGCTCCCTCAGGCTACTGTATAGTAGATCATTATCTGTGTATATGCGCACGCGTCTATTATCCGACACGAGCCGGTGACGGCGACAACGTTGTGTGGCGTGCGCGTGGGCATGGTATTGCCATGTTTTTGTATTAGTGGCGGATTAGGGGATGAGCGGCTATTTATGGTAATTGTTCTACGTGGTTGGGTTAATGCTTTATTAACAGTTTATAGAATGAATGAAGTGGTTGTGTGTTTAGCAGCTACAACAATCTTATTACCTGCCGTGCGATGTAACCATCTCACCGTGAAAGCTTGGGTGAAGTGAGCGTGGAGTGAGCTGTCATTCGCTAGGGATTAACACTATTATGTGCTCACTTCACTTATGATTTCACGGTGAGATTTTTACAGAATCGACCGGCTGAACTAACCTACGTGTTCCCTTTGTCTAATACATTTGTATTACAGATATCTTAACTCATTTTCAGGCGCTTTAACTCTTTTTATTTTCTTTTGTTACACATGAATAATGATGTGCGAGTGAGCATGCATAGTTATGATACTTTGCATTTTTAAAGAAATTAATAAGTATCTTTCTTGGGAGCATAGAAAACAACATCTTAATGTCGTTTTGACCTCTCACTGTACCTTAGCTTATTTTTTACTTTTTTATCGTTGATTCAAATGATTGGGGTGTGCCATGTCTATTAACCAAAACTACCGATTCAACTACTCAATAACAAACTAACAAAAAAACGAACGAAAAAAACAACAGCTATAACAAATCGCAATTTCTCACAACTCTCAGCGACGTGATTAGGGGATGTAACACCATAAACATCCCACGAGCACGATGTTACTTCCAAAACGTTACTGTCGCAAAGGGCGAAGGGGATCATCGGCCATCATTGAGATGAAATTAAATGAATTATTTATTCTGTAAATACGTTGAAACGACATCTTTAAAAAAAAGCTACATGGAGTGGGCATTCCTATATGGCTACCTCTGAGAAGAAATGGTGAAACAAAGGCAGGGCTCAGTCTTTTTTAAATTTTAGACATTAAATATCGTGTAGAAAACACAGGGTAGCAAGTGGTCTGACTTTTTGAAGAAAGTACTACAAACAGTTTGAATATAGGTACCTGTTCCAACAGACGGCATCACGCATGCATCAGCCGTCATGAGCTCAACCGTATCATAGAGAGCTCGACGCCCCGACACCCAACAATACCACCAGTGGGAGCATAAAAAACAGGATGGCAACCAACCGATTATAGGTACTTTAACAGGTTCACTGTCCACAAAGTAGACACAATAGTTAAACAATTAACATGAATCATATGTGATTCATGGGACAGGGAATGGGTTAAAGTTAAAATTTGCGAGCACATTCGCAAGAAGCTGACAGTAGCTACAACGGTACCTAACATTTTCTCTCTTTTTTTAGCACATTCGTGTATTTATGTATATTTATTTTTGCTTATATTTACACATAATTATTATTATATTTAGGGGAAATACGGACAAAATGACATGTATGGACAAAATGACATAGTCCCCTTATTTCATAATTGGCGGGTTTTAGCTACGTCTCCGCGACTGTATCACGTGACGGTAGCCATATTTACAATCCTGTCAGACGTTGAGCGACATTCTCACAGTTGCGCCGCAGTAACCAGTTCAAACGTGTATCTTGCCTTCAAAAGTTTATTTTACAGATGGTTTTCTCCTATTTTCTGGTGAGTTATTTGTTGTTATTTGTAATTATTTGTATTATAATCGATGAACTATGCTAGTACCCAATGATTTCGATTAACTTTATTGCAATCATTATTTATTTGATGGAATTATGATTTTTATTCGTTTTTGGGTAAATTTGGACAAAATGACATACATACAATATGGACAAAACGACATGGTATGTCATTTTGTCCATAGTGACGATAAAGTAGATTCTTCAAAAAACACAAATCAAGCCACCACCAATGCTAATATTGGAGATGTTGTTACTGATGTAACGAACCTGAGTTTGGAAATATGTGAAGAGGAGCCTAATACAGTTGAGGTAGCTGGAGCAGCATACGATAATGGTGTGAGACGTGGTCCATCGAAGCAATTACCGACATATCCAGTTGCTACTATTTCGCCAGTACCACAGGGGCAGTTCATTCGAGGCCAAGGAAAAAGAAAAATTAAACCTGTCAAAGATGATTGGCTTTTAACTTCTTCTCCAAATATGCAAAAAAATATTGCTAAAAATAGACCAAAGGATCCACCGGTAGAAAAGAAGAGACAGATGAAAAGAAAAATTTGTGATGAGGATGAAATAAATATTTCTGCTTCCAAAGACGCTCAGAGAAGAGAATCACAGAAGAAATTGAGAGCATCGAGGCAGCGTAGAACTGCTCTGATATATGATAGCTCAGGAAGCGAAGATTTCTCACGCGAGACAAATGACGACGATAGTGACTGCGCAATGACCTCTTTTCCCGTTCTAAGCCCGACGAAGGTTGGTTACGATGTATGATTTGTTCCCTTTGGGCTCATGCGTCATGTGCTGATGTCCCAAAGAAGACCAAAGGATTATTTGTGAACTTTGTTCTTAAAAATTTGTATGTCATTATGTCCTTACCTTATATGTCGTTTTGTCCATACTATATGGACAAAATGGTTTTTGTGATTAGTTATATATTTTCTTATTATATATTTTATTATAGTTCCTACTTAATTAAAAGACTATGTTACTGATAGTCAATGAACCTAAGATAACTATAAACGATTGAGACTGATTATAATGCCATTAAATAAATAAATATGATTGAAAAACAAAACACCATGTCATTTTGTCCGTACTTCCCCTACAGGTTTTGTGTATATTTTTATTTTATTAATATTTATTCCTCAAGTTTTCATAATTGCACCTAACACTGTATGCATCATCATCATCCGTATGGTTGTATGGATTGCTGTACGTTTGTATGCTTAAAGTAATAAACGAATCCCAAACCGAGTAGTTATAGGTAATCTGAAAGTATAAAATCTGCATGTTATTATTATGCAGGATAAAAAAAAAACATTCGCGCGCTATTGAGCCCCGCGGCCCCGCGCATTGCGCAGTGCGCAGGGGCATAAGATGTAATTTATGTTCATTTAATTTTTAAATAAGCGTTTTTTGGTTTAATAAAGTTAAGCTATTTGTAGCTTTTAAAGTTAAATGGTTCGAAGTTAAAGTTAAGTACTTGTAGTAGATGTAGTGATTATGAATGAAAGTCATTTGTGAGTCGATTACGAGCCGTTTGCGATCAATTTTTAACTATTGTTAAGAAATATTGAAACTAACTTTTGTTGTGTTTTATTAACACATTTGTTGCTAGTTTCCGTACCTATTTATTATTGTGAACCTCTCAGTGAGCATGTTATGAAGGAAGCAACATCTTTCTACCGTCCATTAGAAAGTGGAAATTATTATTTAGGAATATATAAAGATGATCAAGTTAAAATTGCTTTGCATAATGTAGTATTAGTAAATGCTACATGTGAATCCTTTGACATTCATCCTTTAAGAATATATGCCAACTTTTTTTAGTTACTTGGCCTGACCAAAGATATAACTTTCTAATAAGGGACAACTGTTCTTGTCACATGTGATTTTTTTCCTAGAAGCTTCAGTGACTTGTTGAAAAATTTGTCATAGACGACGGGTTGAATTATATTATTTATTTTAACATCTATGTTAAAATTTTCATGTAATACGTTCAAATATTGGTAATGCTTCCACTGTGTATGTGAACTGTTGGTGAGTTTTTGAATCTGGGTGTTTCTTCCTTCATTTGATTCACTCAAAGGGTCTCTTCATTTTCAATATTGTATCCTATTGTTCTCTTTTTTATTCCGATGTGTTTTTTTTTTCGCTGCAATAGGTAGGTTGACATGACGACGCAGCAACTGCGCCATGATGTGGTTTAGTTTCAGTTAGTTACAATGTTTTTAACTAAATTATTCCACTTCTACATCTTCCCAATAAACATTAGTTATAAAACGAAACTGGTGCAGTCATTGAAAACATCCATTAATACACATTACGACTTTTAAGTCGCACCAGTTCATTATTAGGAATTAGGGGACAGGCAGCGTCGGGCGCCCGGCATAGTCGCCCTAGCTAAAATGCTTGGGGGCGTGCTTATACCAACTTAAGCACAAATCTGGTACATCGAATTTGAACTTTAACTTGAAGTTATAAGGGCGCGATCAAGTGTGTTGATAAGTTTGTGCAAAAATAATTTATAGTTTATCTCATAAATAGATTATTACAGTCCAAGTGGTGATATAAATCAGCACTAATGCGATTGTATCGAGTCGTTGTTTGGTGATGTTTTGTGGTTATTGAATTGTTTTTATACGTTCACATGTCGGGACATGGGATGCCATTTATTTGAGATAACCAAATTAACGTTTAGCTTTTCGTTGAGGACAAGAGTATAATTGATATTAATAGCAGTAATGCTTTAATGAAGAATGCTGGAGTAATATAATTATAGCGAAATACTGCTTTGTTAGGGGACGATTACACTGGAGAGCGGCGCCAACAATAGGCAACTGAAGGAATAGTCGTGCGGTTTGAATCTATTCTTGACTTCCTCGTATCTGCCTGTGCGAGATTTGGACATGACAATGTCACTAATCTGTTCGACATCCGTTGTCTCCAGATGTGCCAGTATCAAGCTGAAGTCCGACTCCTCGCTGGGCTTCTGTGGGTTGACGACCGTTTCAGATTGCCCGTTTCAGATTGCTCTGGCGCGGGCGCCTCAGACTCCCCAGTCCGATCACTATGTACGGCAAGCCGAGCCCTTGGGAGAAGCAAGCTAAATACTTAGGTGTTATTCTTGACCACCTTACTTTCAGTGAGCACATAAAGTCGGCTCGTTCGCGCGCCTCTTTCGCTCTCAGTAGGCTCCACTCAAGTGCAAATTGCGCCTCTACACCGCGGTTATCCGTCCCATCATGACCTATGCTTGCGTAGTCTTCGCACGCGCTAAGCCTCACCACCTGCAGTTAGGCAATAAATAGTAAGGCCACCAGTACTCTCAGAAAGTACAAGTCCCGACAGCCGTCCTTCCGTCCTCGCCGTCGAGGCCCGTCGCGACCCCCCATACCATGTCCGCCCCGACCCTTGCTCGAGCCAGCCCGCGCCGCTGAGCCTGTAGTTTTAAATTCGTCCCTAAATAATTCCGATCCAGCCTGTCCCTTGCTGCCCTCTCCCAGCGACGCCCTAAGCCGAGGTCCGTACCCCACAGGGGGTGCCCTTAGCGTGTAGTCGCTTAGTTTTTAGCCCTGGCTGGAGGCCTTAATTTATGGAGCAAGCCGGCTTAAGGAGACGACAAACTCATAGCTTGAACTGCGAGATGCCATTTAAATAAAATAAAAAAAAAACGGGCGCCTCGGTATCCGATGCGCGCGCTTTGGAGTCGTCGATGGTTGCAGGTTAGCTGGTACGGGAAGTTACTAATTCCCTAATCTACATAATTATAACATCAACAAAATAATGGAGAAAATCAAAGACTCGTAGGTAACTATTTTCAGTTTCAATTGAAAGAGCTCTCTTTAATCGCCGAAAAAAATGTAGGTAACATTTTCTTCGGTGGTTAAAGAAAAGATATTTCGAAAAGCATGTGTTACCTGCGACTATTTATTATGTAACCGAAATAAAGATTAAAAAACGAAAAACCAAGATTAACCGAAACAAAACTGATACCCACGTAAGCCAAGGTAAGTCAAGCCAGTCTTGTGGACGGTTTGCGATGACGAGTGAGCCCTGTTTAGACAAGTTGTACAAATTGTAACATGCGGCGTTTCAATCAGGAGCCACTCGAGTTAGGCCAAAGAAGAGCTGCGAGGGGACATTATACCGGATTATGCACTTGGTACAGCACTACACACAAACGATACGAATTTGTGGAATACAAGTTGTTTTTCATTATGCATTTCAATTTCAAATTAGAGGTTTGTTTGAAAATATTTGTAGCATAATTAACACATTGAACGCCGTGGTGGTCAACAGTGAGCAACAGCAATCATTTTGTTAATTCTTTGGATATTAATGATAAATAATTATTTAGACTATTTTGTACAATATGAGCAAGAAAAAGGCAGGAGCTCATTGGGCATCAAAAAATTCATCCGCATCGCTGTCAATGGGGTAAGTGCCCAAAAGGCTGGCAGCATTACCACGTTGTATGGCAATGCTGATTCTTTGGCCAAAAAATAGGCCAGCCCTCTGGTCACGTGAAGAATCAACCAACCGTTTGGCGATGTATTTATGTATTTATTTTGCGATGCGGATGAATTTTTTGATGCCCAATGAGCTCCTGCCTTTTTCTTTATATTTTTTTTTTTTTTTTGGTTTTTTGTTATATACTTGTATATAATATTTGTATATTTTTTAGTATTAATTAGGTATTAGTTGTTTTTGAATAATAAAAGAAACACTTTTAAATTTATTAAACAGTAAAAAAAAAATTAAAATATTCAAAATTCAAAAAAAAAAAATATGAGCAAGAAATCGCGAATCGGCGTCAGCCCAGATGGAAAGTATAGTGTGGTCACCGATGACCACCACGGCGATCAATGTGTTAATAGCTATGCTTTGATTGAAATGTAATGACCAAACTCCATGTTCGCCAAAGCGCACAATTTACCCTATGACATAATAGTTTAGATTTCAGTAATAGCAAATTAGCGGTTTTAACCAGCGTTTTCCGATTGCAAAGCCAAACTGTTAGGATAATAAAATTGAAATCAAACAAAAATAACATTTTAGGCTTTTTTCCATTTTCCGAATTTTTTTATAGGTATTTCATATGGTCTTAAGAATGATAACAGATTACCTATAATTAGACCAGTATTTGAGCACACCTCTCCAACTGAAGCCCATATATTCAGTACGAGAACACATTTCAGCACAATGTTTGAGGCGCAGACAACAAACGAAACCTCCCAATCAATTACATTTGGATGTAATAACCGCACACACGAGACACACGAATAAAGGCACAAACAAGGCGCACTCGGCGCGCGGCAGGAACACAAACAAGGCGCACTCGGCGCGCGGCGGGAACACAGACAAGGCGCACTCGGCGCGCGGCAGGAACACAGACAAGGCGCACTCGGCGCGCGGCGGGAACACAGACAAGGCGCACTCGGCGCGCGGCAGGAACACAGACAAGGCGCACTCGGCGCGCGGCAGGAACACAAACAAGGCGCACTCGGCGCGCGGCAGGAACACAGACAAGGCGCACTCGGCGCGCGGCAGGAACACAGACAAGGCGCACTCGGCGCGCGGCGGGAACACAGACAAGGCGCACTCGGCGCGCGGCAGGAACACAGACAAGGCGCACTCGGCGCGCGGCAGGAACACAAACAAGGCGCACTCGGCGCGCGGCAGGAACACAGACAAGGCGCACTCGGCGCGCGGCAGGAACACAGACAAGGCGCACTCGGCGCGCGGCGGGAACACAGACAAGGCGCACTCGGCGCGCGGCAGGAACACAGACAAGGCGCACTCGGCGCGCGGCAGGAACACAAACAAGGCGCACTCGGCGCGCGGCAGGAACACAGACAAGGCGCACTCGGCGCGCGGCAGGAACACAGACAAGGCGCACTCGGCGCGCGGCAGGAACACAGACAAGGCGCACTCGGCGCGCGGCAGGAACACAAACAAGGCGCACTCGGCGCGCGGCAGGAACACAGACAAGGCGCACTCGGCGCGCGGCAGGAACACAGACAAGGCGCACTCGGCGCGCGGCAGGAACACAAACAAGGCGCACTCGGCGCGCGGCAGGAACACAGACAAGGCGCACTCGGCGCGCGGCAGGAACACAGACAAGGCGCACTCGGCGCGCGGCAGGAACACAAACAAGGCGCACTCGGCGCGCGGCAGGAACACAGACAAGGCGCACTCGGCGCGCGGCAGGAACACAGACAAGGCGCACTCGGCGCGCGGCAGGAACACAAACAAGGCGCACTCGGCGCGCGGCAGGAACACAGACAAGGCGCACTCGGCGCGCGGCAGGAACACAAACAAGGCGCACTCGGCGCGCGGCAGGAACACAGACAAGGCGCACTCGGCGCGCGGCAGGAACACAGACAAGGCGCACTCGGCGCGCGGCAGGAACACAGACAAGGCGCACTCGGCGCGCGGCAGGAACACAAACAAGGCGCACTCGGCGCGCGGCAGGAACACAGACAAGGCGCACTCGGCGCGCGGCAGGAACACAAACAAGGCGCACTCGGCGCGCGGCAGGAACACAAACAAGGCGCACTCGGCGCGCGGCAGGAACACAGACAAGGCGCACTCGGCGCGCGGCAGGAACACAAACAAGGCGCACTCGGCGCGCGGCAGGAACACAAACAAGGCGCACTCGGCGCGCGGCAGGAACACAGAGAAGGATAACAGGTGAAACGCTGCAGACAAGGAAACCGCACGAAATTGGACACAGGCAGCTTCTAAACCTAACCAACATATTTGAAACATTAGTAAAAGTAAGAGCTTTCTACGATAAGGGAAGTTATCAAATAGGGAATCGGAATTACTAGTGGGGTAATCTGTTGGAGGGGTACTTAAGTAGAGACTGTTTAATTTGGCAGAACCTTCATAATCCCGAGTTAAACTGAATAGGGAATCATGACTGAATCCCTATTAATTTCCATATTTCTAGCCCAATCATACATAGCAAGGGGTACATGCCAGGCCAGGCCCAACGTTCCATGAAGGCAGTGGCGGACTAAGCCCGTCAGAGGCCCGGGGCGGCAAAAATGAATGAGGCCCCCCAGCTTTCTTTCTAAAAATTTAGTTAAAAGCTTTTTATTCAGTTCTCATTTATAAATACGTGTTCATGTTTATTTCGTTAAAATCTGGCAAGTAAAATTTAAATTCGAATTAAATTATTTAGGCTAAATAAACATACATACCTACAATATGGAATGGATACGGGTGAGGAAAATAAAATACGAATACATGGAAAAAAAAAATAGATAAAATAAATCAAAGATAGTTTTTTTAATTTTTTGTAGCGTGTTAGGTATATGTGTTTTCGTGCCTTCAATTTACTGAACTCCTAAATAACTTCCGTGAAATCGATTTCTTTGGAAACTTTTCTAATCTATTGAAAGCACGGCTAGGTTAACAAGTCGCTCTTGACCACAACACATCATCTTGTACATCGAAGATATTTTTAATTAGTTTAAGTTTCAAAAAACTCCTCTCACATGATGCAACCGAGATGCAAATGGTCAAGAAGTAGGTATATCTTGATGAAATTATGTAGGTACTAAGCACATTTTTAAAGTCTTGTTTAGGATTTGATCAGGGGAACGCATAGGCATTAGGGGCCCCCCCAAGACCGGAGGCCCGGGGCGGGCCGCCCCTTCCGCCCCCCGGTTAGTCCGCCACTGCATAAAGGTGATAACTCTTGTCCACAATTGTGTCGGCTTGTATTCCATCATTTTTAGGATTCTAGGATTGCGTAGTCAACAAGAAACCCTTATAATTTCGCCACGTCCGTCTGTCCGTCCGCAGCTTAGCTCAGAGACTCTTAGTAATATAAAACTATAATTTGGCATGGACATATTAATCACGTCGACAAAGTGGTAAACCATGAAAAATAAAAATTAGGGTACCTCTTGTAAAAAAAACATGCCCACTTTACGTCGTAGGGATGTTTTTTTTTTCTCGTATACACCAATATATTAAGCTTTAAAGTTCTAATTTTTGTTAGAGTCAAGTGTTCCACCCCCCCGCCAGCTAAATGGTTACTTTTGAATACGTAAACAAAATTAAAAGGGAAACTGTCAGAGCTCAGTAGGCTTCACAAGTTTACGAGTAATAGTCGACCAACTTACATTTGCAGTTGCAATGTATGGGAGAACATGATTTTGTTAAGTTTGTTCTTGGGATAAATTCATTCTTACTACGGAACCCTTCATTGTCTATGGTCCGACACGCACTTGGCCGCTTTTTTTATACCTAACTAATATCCAGGATGAAAAGTATCCTATGTCCTTCTCAAAGTCTCAGGTTATCTATCTCTCAAATTTCTTAACGATCGATCCAGCAGTTTAGGCGTAAAAAGGTAACAGACGTATAGACAGACAAATTTACTTCCGCATTTACAATAATAATATCAATATGAATAATACGCAACAGACTATTAACGAACTGTTCCTAACCGTTTTTTGGTCGACCTGTTCATGAGCCTTCTGCCCCTACCTGCGCGGCGATCTGAACCGGCGGAGCGCGGCCGGCCGGCTAGGTGGCTATTACCGGACGCCGGCCGGCCCCTGTGTCCGGCACGCTAATTGCTAAATTTGCCCCGGAAGGGGGCCGGAGCCCACCCCGGCTGCTTACAGACGTGTTTATCGGTTATTTGGTTCTCTCGTATAACTGAAACAGTCAAGTTGTTTCAGTTATTAAAGTTACGGTTTTGTGGTAATGAGGTGTGATGGGTTTGTACTATCTGTTTTATTTCTAATGATAGAACACATTTCGATCAGTCCCAAACAACATATAATCTGACCAAGATTATGTCTGGACTTTAAAAGACTGTGACCTCTGAGTTTGTTGAAACGCCGACCTCATCTAGTTTTTAAAATATGATTGACGTGTAAAAGTGTTTGTGCAAACCTACTTACAAAAATACAATCATTTATCATTTAACCTACCTAAGACCAATTATTTAAATCCTGAAAGAATCTTGAGCTTTACTGATCTATATAGCCAGTGGCGGGGCAAGACCTAAATTTCATGTGGGCAACATACATTTTGCGAGGCCCTCTGGTAACGGAAAAAGATGGATTTGAACAATAATTATTAGAAACTAATAATTTCTATTCATTATGGACAATCAAAAAGCTACAAAAAGACTATACACAAATTATTATAGGTAGGAAACAATGAAAGTGTTTACAGTTTTAGTGATGCTTTAATTAGAGGTTGGCACGGTATGCAAAAAAATCTAAAAACACAAATGAGCGTGGACATTTGAATTTGGTAAGTGTAAGGGTTATTGTTATATGACGAATAATATTTTTCGTCAGCTTAAACGCGACAAAATATTTTGCTCGTCCTGCCTTCGAGGAGCGAGGCCCCTAGGAGCGCGAGGCCGTAGGCGATGGCCCACGTCGCCCACGCCTTACGCCGCCTCTGTATATAGCCCTAAACGAGAAGAACATCACGTTTATTTGACGTGACGTCGACACAGTAGACAGAATAATGCAAATAGTAAAAAAACCAGAAGCCCAGGTAATAACAGGCCTCTTCTCACGCTCTGGTCAACTGCCGTGCTTCATGGTATAGCCATACGAGCACCACACTTTATAAGTTCACCCACTATGAATATACATCACATTCACCACATACCTGCCTAATTGCCGTAAATTCGATCTAAATAGTACCTAAAGCACTATGAGTATTAGACGGGTAGGTACTCACGGAGGAGACGGGTACTCACGGAGGTACATAGCATCGACGTATCGGCTTTTCGTTACCGACTGAAGGGGCGTAATTGCCGCGAAACGCGATCAGGCGCCGTCTGGAGAGCGGATGCGATACGGAGACGAGCCGTAACCGGGACTCCTCCGGATTTGCTTCACGGATTATTGATACTGATTCTATTGCATTTAAAGGTAGGCTGGAGCTATTTCTGGAGAGACATTTAGCTAAAATTTTACCTAATTGGAAGCGTATTTGAATGGTTTAGATAGTTTTATTTTTAAACGTTTCCAGCTAACATTTCCTTGTTTATTTCGTATGTATAAAGTAGGTAAAATTATCATCGAAACGATCATATCTAACAAAGAACCACTAAAACATATTTTTTTACTAACTGTATATCATCTACTTAATTAACCCTTAGCTCCGTACACAGACGCACAGCTTAATTTGCTTCAAATTAAAAGATAAATAATGGTTTTAAGGATTATGTTACAGTTTGCTCGATGATTCGGCATACTATCAGTTTTTTTAGCCACTTCCTTGTATTTATGCCACAGTAGATTATATTTACTTTCGGTCGGTCGGAATAAAAGGAAAATAAAGTGATTAGTTCGATAGCAACCGGCAGTGCAGCAGGACATACGAGTAGTACACACCATGTCTGTCCGAGCTATCGATGTGCTGTACATCACTTGGGTCGTCGGCATCACTTCATCGTCGCTATGCTTGGTACTGCAAGGATGGCTCTCCGTGACCAGAGCCCACCTAACGAAGCCGGACCAGGCGACCCTCCTACAGCTGTCGGTGGCGAGACTGGCACACACATTCCTTGAATTCATGCATGTAACTACAATTTATAATGCATTTAACTCTTATGACTACATAGATGACGCTCTGCGGGGACTGTGCTGCTATGTGGACGTCGTGGCGGTGTGCTGGACGCTCATGTTCGCGAAGAATTTACGCGACCAAGTGGTGTCAAAAAATGTGGTGCAAAAGTGGAACTTTGGGTTGCTGTCCCTACTCATTTGGATCCTTGTGATACCAGTGGGGTTGTTGTACGGACGCCAGTACATCAAGCTACCCGAAACTGTCAGATTTTCCCAATCAACTTTCAACCTTATGCTTGTGTGATAAAGTTATTAAAGAAATCTGACAGATTGTAGTAGCTTGATGTGCTGGCGTCTGTACTACGTCTGTCATTATGTTCAGAGCTATATAATTATATACAATACAGCTTTCTCAGTTATAAAAGTCCTCCTTTTAACATTTATCGTTTTGTTTTACTGTGTGATCTTGTGCGAAATTACAGCCACAAGTCATTAATAGAAATTTCGCAAATAATGTAAAAAAATGCTATATCTCACTCATATTAGTTTGTATAACGGATGTAGGGGCTATTCTTACAGCATACTGTACAGTGAGTAACACACTAATATGTTTTCTATGTGTTAAATTCATTGCAAGTGTTAGCGATGACATGTATATTTTTCCTTCCTGATGGGACGTATGCTGTGTGACGACGCCGAGAAGGTAAATACACTATAAACACTTTATTGATTTTTTTTTTTAATTTTACGCTTACGAGTAGAATGAAGCAAATTAATTTAGTTTTAGCGTCAATTGTAAACGATTACCTTTTACTTCACAGGAATATTAACTTAGTAACTTAATTTCTATAAATAATATATACCTACCTAACCATATTTCCTCGTTGCGGTAATGCTTGTAGTGTGGTTCACTTTATTTGTGTATAAGATAAATAGTTAATCTACAGAAAACGAAACCTGGTTTTCATTTTATTCAAGTGGCTGTATCCCCGAAAGCCCGTATCTCTTACACTGCACTGCTACTGCAACAAATATTGTATTACATACGTAGGAGCAGTGCATCCTGATTCCTGACCGTTTGGCATGCAAACATTACTTACAAATAACAATATAAATAAACATTTTTAAATCTATTTTGCTGGCTATGAAATATTCAAGTATTTAGCATTATTTTAATAGGTGTAGGTACTTTGATGAATATGAAGAACTTTGACAATCTCTTGGTCCTAGAAATGTCGAGGAAGATTCTCGGTTAGAGCTACAAAACTAAGGCTTTCATTAGTAAGAAATACCACACAATGCGCTAGGTGCTATCAAATCAGGTATAAGTAGCAGTCTACTGCCGGACGCAGGCCTGTGCATTCGCACTTCATTTGACTCGATCTTCGATTACGTCCACCCGTCTGCTGCCCATCACCTGTGAACACCGTAATTTCCCTTCCGCCTTCCTTCCCTACGTTCACAGCACTCAAGAGCATGTCTACCGCAGCGGTCATCGGTTCTACGGCAATCAAAATGTTCGGCCCATCGCCTCTTCAACTTGCTCATCATGCAGGCTATTTCAATAAGCACTCTGGTTCTCTGTCATGTCACCCATTTCAGATTGATCACTTAGAGAGACACCTTAAATTTGGTCTTTTCTATGGAAAGGACGTAGAGCGATTTTAAATTTAGTCGTGAGGTGAGTGTCCACGCTTCGGCTCCGCAAATCGTAGGGGGCATGGAGACTAGTTGAGGGCCTGTAGGCAGACACGGACGGACGGCGTAGGTACCCTACGGGGTCCCTACGATGATACAATTTGTTGCTGCTTGTTCATAAAAATTAAGCGATTAGCAAAAATAAGGAAAACCACAATTCAATGAACATAAGTTTCATTATTATGCGCATTCGATAGAATACACCAATACGGTATGGTTGAAGTACCTAGTTAGTTATTTCACATACATTTTCCATCATGTTTTCTCAAATAATACTATGAAACCGTTTCAAATTCAGCCACAATTTCTATTATTTTCACGTAGAGAGTGAAACACTAGAAGATCCTATTACCTTTAAATAAACCGATATTATCCAACCATTTTCCCCACCTAAGCGAGCGATGTTGTAATATCCGCAATAGATCGGACACGACGTAAAGTAGAGGAGCGCAGTGTGCGGGCGAGATGCGGAAATATCCGCTATCGGCGCGTAATTGGCGAGAAATGTGATCGCCGCGCCGCCGCCGGGCGCGCTCTATTACCAGGTTACCGGCGCAGTGTGCAGAGTGCCTGCGCCACCCACTGCTGGCTGCTACGAGCTGGAGCTTGGGAAACACGATTTATAGAAGATTATATTGTTGTGTGTTGAGTTAACAGGAGAGGAGAACAGAGACTGGTGTACAGTCAGGGACAACAGTCGTTCAACTCTTAAGTCTTTATATCTTAATTATATGTACATATATTGAGCCAAATATTTAATTTCCTAAAATCGGAACAGTAAAAGAATAATATCAAGTCTTAGCTATTACAAAATGCTGAAATACATAAATATCGAATAGGGAAAAGCCCGATAGTCGCTGCAGTGGGATACTTGCCGCGGTTTTGAATACGTTATGTTAGGGATGTTGGTGGCGTTAGTGTTCTCCTATAATTAAAAGTGTCCCCCCCACAGGCTTTAGTGTCATGTAAGGCATAAGGTTAGGTGCACGCGTTTTGCCCGCGTGAGCGAAAATCTTCTGAAATTATTTTGGTATGGAAATTTTACGGAATATTTTTATTATTGACTGTGGTTTCAGTCAAATTTTTGTTAGGTACTTTGCATGCATTGCAGTAGGAATTACATTGTTCATTACGTTTTATTGTTAAATAGTTCTTATTTATTTCGCGAATAACCAATGCAAGTATCCGTATCGAAAAGCATAGTTGCCTTATTCACTTTGGCGGATATTCGCTCTAGAGGCAACTATCCGCAACAGTAAATTCTTTAACAAACCAAGACATTTATTTTGTGCTTGCTGTTTTTTCCAACTTATTGTGTCTATAATTTGTTTTAAATGAAAAAAATACTTAACTGTTCTATTCCGAAGGTGAGCAAAATGCCTCGTAAATATAAGAGAAAATTAGGTGCGGTGCCGCTTTGTATTTTTAACCGACTTCAAAAAGGCGGAGGTTATCAATTCGGATGTTTCTATTTTTGTTGTTTTTGTTTACGTATGTTCGGGCATAACTCCGTCATATATGGACGGATTTCCAAATTCTTTTTTTGTTCGATAGAGGTTTATTCCGAAATAGTCCTATTTAAATTTCGTAAAGATCTGGTGATGAGTTTCGGAGACAGACAACGGAACTCCGAAACGAACCCGTTTCGGAACGGAACCGTGATTACTGCTATCGCATATGTACCTATGCATTGTTTACGCAATCGCACAACATAACATCACGTCTGTACCCTATAAACGCAGGTGCAGCTTCCTGTCACTGAAATTCACATAGCAAGTAGGTAGTGTTACCTACATGAAATTGTTTGGGGTAGGTATAACTAAAAAGTGAAAAATAAAATTTTTTTTTAAAGTTTTTATTCTACCTAAGTAAGTAGGTACCTAGTTGTTCTATTTTTATAGTAGTATTTTAATTAGTACCTAAATAACGATTTCAATCGCAACGCATTTTGATGCAGTTTTTTTTAATAGATAGAGTGATTCAAGAGGAAGGTTTATATGTATAATACATGCATAATATAGTAGATTAACACTGATAATTTTAGAGGTTTCTAATGTGATGTCGTAAATAAACACATTTTTTTGCGCTTACATTGTAAACGCTGGCTGAACCCGTCGAGATAGATCAAAATAATGTACTACAGTATTGTACACCTTAAAAAGGTCTACAAAAAAGTCCGCGATGGTATATGTCTATCTCTTAGGGATAACCCACAATAACCATTTTTTATCCTATACTTTTTACGAGAAATAATGGCTCTAAAATTATCAGTGTTTCTCCATTGCACCCGTGCGAAGCCGGGGCGGGTCGCTAGTAAATAATAAAGATTAATTTCTTAAAAAGATATAAATTTATTTTTCTCTTTAAAAATCATAGTGAGTCGTCCATTCCCGCACGAGGCAAGTATACTCCGAAGCATTTTTAACGTTAGGCTACTATCCGCAACGATACGCAACTATGTAGGTACCTATCCTTTTTTTGAGAGGTCAAATGAAACACGATTTATTCAAAAATAGTATCAATTATGTTTACAAAAATAAACTACAATGAAGATAAAAGATCTATGTTTTGATATAGGTACATGTTGCATTATTCTTATTAAATACATATTTTGAATTATAGGCTTTTTTAAAAAGTGTGGCAGCTATCCGGCTTTTATCCTGATGTTGTGTCAATATAGATGGATAAATTTAGATGAGTAAAAGTAGCAGTGTTTATTACTTTTTCTGTGGGGGTAAGTTAGTGTTTCTGCAACGCAATCAGCTATGCAAAGGTAGACAGGATACGGAGGTTTATCGTCAGTCACTGTTATCTAATGTTAACATTCTTATGAAAAGACATTAATTTTCTTACACGGTGTTACATTACTTACCGCTAAACGTTATAAAGTAGGTAGGTACCCACACTTGCAGGTTGTATGTTCAAGTAGGCACGTAGGTAGGTACCTACCTATTTAAGTAACAAACGCGTTTCTTCAAGACTTGCACATTGAAAAACTGTGCAAGTCACTAATGGAAGCAATCATTGCTAGATCTGCATAATAATCACTCTTATTGTATTTAAATAACTAGGTAGGTAGATATTAATGATATTGACATCTCAAACATTTCTTTCTTCTCCGAAATAGTATGGTACTAATTATTTAACAATGTTATAATACCTACTTAATAAAACGTTAACAAATGGCGTAGTTAATAACAAAATATTCGACAGATAGCTCATTAGGGATGCGACAGACGCCCGTCGGCGCGCGGACATCTCGCTCGCGGATATTGCGGTGAGCACACCCGACGCGTGACGCGTGCCCATCCTAGTCATTATACGCGGAACATTGATGGATCAATGATTTTGTGTAATAAAAAATGTAAGAAGGCATTTATCAGATTATTTGGATTAAAATTAGGTACGTAACGTAAAGGTGCCTACTAGACTTTTATGGAACAAAATGACAACTGAAGCGTGTATCTACGTATCGAAAAACAGTTAAGTTACCTACTAATACCTAATAATACGAGAACGTAATAACGCGGGTACACCAGTTCACTCACATAAATGGAGTCTAATTCAATTAGGTTGTTTGTCTGTCGTAGCTACGTAAATTTATAGTTTCATTTCATCGCAGACTATCATCTATTACTTACTTACCCGTGTGTAGGCATACAAGTACATTATACAAACAAAACGGACGCAAAAAGACAAACCGTGCCAAGACAAAACTCAGTCCGCCATGCCACGAAGAAGGGCGGAGCTAATAATAATACAAACGCACGAAACCCGAACACAGCAACGCCGTGTAACTAACTAATTAAAATAAGCCTTAAATGTTAAAAATTTAGGATTGAGATTTGAGTAGCCTCAGGTGGTGGTTACACCGTTCTGGCTCGTTTTACTTGCACAGAAGTGGCCAATCAGCGGGCGGTTGCCATAGCTACGCGTAGTTGGCGCGAGTGGTTGATAGATGGCGCTGGGCTTGCTCTTACGTTTAATTTAATGGATTGGAAATTTTAGTTTTGAGTTCGCACTCGTAAATGTGAATTTTGTCAAATTAATTGGTAATCAGTCTGAGTTCACTTCAACTTATTAGAGTGACATAAACAATTATCCTAATTATTATATTGGTACGGTACGGTATCAGTTTATTTTTTAATTTGCTTCAAGAAATTATGGCATACTATAGGTACAACTATCTGTTTCCTATTTTAGAGATTGTTTAATGCCTAAAATAGAAAAAAACCTTAGATACCTATGAAGTGATATTCAGATAATAATTCTGCATCTCTATGTATACCTACTTTCAAATTGGTATCTACCTACTTAATCGGAACTCCAAATCGTAATTTATCTAACAATAAGAAATACAAAGAATTTGCAAAGTATACATTGTATTAAAATAGGATAATAAAGTATTCATACCTACGAGACGTTTGATTGCATAATAATCTATTTATTGCAACGTCTCACAAACTACGCGCCCCAAAATTGGGGAAACCTAATCCCCAGTAAGCCATTATACCGAAAATTCAACTACCATCACTCATAACTTTACATTCCAACCGGAAAACATACTTTGAAACGTATGAAATAGATTTCATTTTGGTGTAAGTCGTAAAATTTTCCTGCTTGAGAAAATTAAGTGGCAATAAACTCTACGCGGTCAGATTAGGGTTTATTTTAGTTTGCTATGAGGACTGTGAGTTTGGAAATGAAATTTTCATAAATGTGCGGCGGTCGCGGGGTGCGTGGCGGGGTACCGGGAGTGAGGGGGTGTGCGGAGGGAGGGGGGGTGCTGGTAGTACCGTGGGGGTGGCCATATTTGTGTTTCCCCGCAGCTTCCGAGTAGGGAAGGCGCGACACTTAAGCCCTTGTTGTGTGTTACCGACGAACGGAAAAACTATTAATAATACATAATTATGACTAGCAATTACTGAAACGACTACCTAACGTTACGTTGTATGTAACTTTACTAGTTTCACTAGAATTTTTTCCGCAATTTGTATTCGTTTTTATAAAGAGTACCTGTAACTGTGAACAATACTGTCTATACCTAGTCTTCTTGTTACTTACTTTGTGACTGAAACTAGGGACAGCAAGCGGTTCTGCAGATCTAGATAAAGTACAGACATCCGTCTTGTTGCATGCTACGTCCTTAGCAACTGTACTATTTATATTTTAGTTGCAGGTAAGTTGACAATGATAAGCAATTGTAGAGCCTACGTGGGCTCAGACTCTACTTTTTAAACGCGAGTGTCGTTACCATACTGGAATGTTTTATTGTGAGGTTTATGAAGACAACACTGAACACACCATTTTGTACGATGAACGATCGAACAGAAAGCATTAAATCATTACATTTATCGTGCACAAAAACTGTGCAATTCAATCGGCCGTGCAGTCTTTACTTAATTGTTGTACAAAAAAAAAACTTCCTTCCGCGAAATCTTTAAGCAATTGTTTGCACAAAATATCGTATTGCTAGGATCGGGTGTCGAACTCACGTCAACAGCGATTGATGCGAGTTGACGGGTACTCCACTGTTGAGAAACAAATGCGAACAGGGGACGCAAAAAAAATGGATTAACCGATTTAGCGAAGAATTTTGCTTTAACAAATAGTACGTATTGATGTCCTAATGAAGACGTGATGTTGCTTTCGCGTCATGAACTGGTCAGTGTATAATGTTCTGCGTGTAGCCTGTGTATAAATCTACAGTTGCAGTTGCCAATATTGCTTAAAAACCTAATTAGGTAACCGTTGGTATTTGTATGGATAACTTTTTGTAGTACCTATTGAACCAAATATTGCAGAAATACGCAGATACGGACAGGCATTGGTCAAAAGGAACATGACATGAGCACATAAGTTTAATTTTATACATAATGTCCTAAATGTCCGCGTTCGTGTAGTTCCTACATCAATGGCGTCGTTTTCGTAACTCCACATCACTTTAAAACTGGAAATGGATGAAATAATTGAAACGGAAATATATCTAATATCTACTCGCATTTTTTGTGAAAGTCATTGCGTTAAAATTTATTTCACGTGTACACTGTAAACACGCGAATTGTATGTGTGAATTAGGAATTAAAAAAAAATGTTCGTTTACTAGATTAAAATAAATTACATATGAAAAAAAATCAAATTATCCGCAACCCAAATATGTCCCAGTAGGTATTTAACCACCGTTACTTCGTCGTTCGGTTCGGATATTCGGATATTTAGCGGCAGCGCGGTGTCACGTTACAACTCGACATCAATCGATGGCAATTGACGTAATCACTCAATAAAGGAGCTTTTTTTGCGCCTTCCAGCCGCTCCGTGGGCCCGCCATTCTTTGTGGTACAATTATTATTTTGGTACACCATTGTTGTTGGTGGGACGACTGTTTTGATCCCACACTAATTGTTAAAACGTTAAATCGAAATAAGTTGGAGTTTCTGAAGCGATAATAATTTAATCGGTGTTAAGTGTTCCTAGGGGGAAGGAAATGTTCAAATTAATTAGAAAGTGCTTATGCAGCATGCTGTATTTAAGTTGTATATGTATTTAGCACATATTTAGGTAAATATATCCGAATTTAGGTAACTTATGACTGTTTAGCATAAACATGGCGGCGCCTAAACACATGATAACTATAAACTAACACTAGATTTAAATGGGGGTACAGCTACCACATGCCTAAATCCTCTCAACCATTGCACACACGAAAAATACAGACTCTTTCCTTAAAGGTGAAGTCAAACTCCTGTTTAATAAAGTTCCTCACATAACATTAAAACACATTGAACATATATCAGCTCACCTGGATCCTGTCTTCGGGCAGGTCAGTCTTGAGCGAGAGCATCTCGCGCGCGTACACGTCAGGGTAGTGCGCGTCCTTGAAGGCCTTCTCCAGCTCGTCCAGCTGGTACGAGGTGAAGATCGTCCGGCTGTGGAAGAGAACACACCATGAGCTTACTAGGGTATCAGAAGAGAGAGGGTGAGGCTACTATCATGTAGAAGCTAACGCTTTATTTTTGATTGTGTAGGATCATGAAAAGCCAACGTTTCACAATCATTATCAAAGAAGGCATTGCGAAAGGTTAGTTTGCAACTTTCTTCGGTTTCTGAAATCCTAACCAACACAATTTCTCAGTGACATCTTATTTATTACAGTGAATTTTACAACCAACAAGCGGGTCTGTTTAGAACCCGACCATAGATACTAGATAGTTTAGAAAAAAGAAGAAAATAGGTATCCTAAACTACAGAGTTCCGCATGATTTGTGTGTGAGGTGCGGAAGCATTCAACCTACCTACCTAATGCAAACTCTAAGTTAAACTCAAAGCATTTATTTCATTTAAACCATTTACAGGCACTTTTGAATTGTCAAAGAGTCGGTCACAGAGTCAAAGAGTCGGTCACAGAGTCAAAGAGTCGGTCAGAGAGTCAAAGAGTCGGTCAGAGAGTCAAAGAGTCGGTCAGAGAGTCAAAGAGTCGGTCAGAGAGTCAAAGAGTCGGTCAGAGAGTCAAAGAGTCTAGTACTAGGCACCTACTATTTTAGATAGCTTTCACCGTTTTTCATTTTCGCGATAAATTAACGCAGGAAATTAACGAGCTGAAAGGTTTATTTCAATGCAGAGTATTTAAAAACTATCAGAAAACGATAAAACAAAATATCCAATTTGTTTATGGTCTGTGTCAAAACTATCAGATAAAAATCTAAACAAAAGGATTAGAAATCGTTCGCATACTGCCATGCCAATTGAAAGTACCGATTGTAATTGAGTTGGTTATTGGAATACTTTAAACTGAGTTTGAAGTCACCTTTACTTTTTTTTTTTTGTGTGGGAAATTATCAAATAACTTCACCCGCTCTGAGCGGAGCTGGAGGGTGTGACAGACTTTTACTGACTAAAACCCAGATTCTCGCCACAGTGTGCTTTTGGGTAACACGTGTGTTCGATTTTTTGCCCCTTTTTCTGTGTTATTGTGTTTATTGTGACTTGTTATTGTGATTGTTTGTGTTTTGTCTTGTTGTTTCCTGCTATCAGGTTTGTTTAGTGTTTGTTTTTCTTAACAATTTCGATCACGATTATCCCTATTCAATATGAATATGGATAAAAATAAACCCCCAGACCCTCCTGATGATACCCCTACTACCCCCATATCCGGCTTTTCTTCATCTAACCAAAGTCCCATCTCCAACCCATTAAGCCAGTTTGCAGATGTGGTCTGTAACCTGGAGTCCCAAATTCTCCCATCCCAGACTAACACACGTAAACGCCACGGTAATGAAGAGGATGTATCCATCCGCCCTACCAAACAACCGAGAACTCATGTAGGTCGTGTGAGGTACTCAGCAACAGACAAAGGTCCTTTCATCGTCCATGTATCCCGTCTGGAAACTCATGTCAATTCTGGAACTACTTTACACCCAGTTACATTTGGGCGCTTTTTGGCAAACCAGAAGCTGTCAAATATTGTTGCAGTCAAGCGTGTTGGTAGAAATCGCGTATCAGTGGAGTTTACATCCCCTCAGGATGCCAACGCTTTCATCTCAAATAATGTTTTAGGCTCGAATTTATATGAAGCTGTTATTCCTTCCTTTAATATAACCCGTATGGGTGTTGTAAGTGGAATTCCTACTGACTTCTCAGAGGAGGAAGTATTAACATATTTAAAAGTACCAGTAGGCTGCGGTCCGATTATAAAAGTAAGGCGATTAAACAGGAAGGTTATCAAAGATAGTGTAACTGAATACAGGCCCACAGAAACTTGCGTCATCACATTTGATGGCCAAGTTTTACCAAACCGAATTTTCTGTTTCTATACTTCTCTTACTGTAGAACAGTATGTCTACCCCACAATTCAATGCCGCAAGTGCTGCCGATTTGGTCATGTAGAATCTCTTTGTCGTTCTAAACCCCGCTGCAGCAAGTGTGGCAATGATCACCCCGGTGATGGTTGCAGCATAGCTGAGAGCGAAGCATTCTGCGTGTTGTGCTCTGGAAGTCATTTTGCAAATAGCAGAGCCTGTCCGGAGTACAGCAGGCAGAAAACTATTAAAACAATTATGGCTGAGAAAGTGATTTCATATTCTGAGGCAAGTAAAACTGTTCCCATTTCTACTCGTAGCTATGCAGACATTGCTAAATCGCAGTCTCAGTCTCACCGCAAAACTGTGTTTCTTAAGCCAAAGACCCATGCTCCCCTTTCTCCCTCTTATGATAAAACAGCTCATCAGCAGCTTACTAGCACACCTCAATCTTCTCAGCCTAATGGCTGTGCTCTCAACAGTCAACCAGTAGAATCACCTGAAAACTTGTCTTCAATAATTGAACTACTTAGTAAACTCCTGTTAACTTTAATGTCTTCATCCAATAAAACTCAATTACCGTCCAACGTTGCCACTTCACTCATTAACTCTCTTTTATCCCATAATAATGCCTCGGTTCGTACTTCTTCAATGGAATGTGAGGAGCGTGTGGCATAAGAAACACGAGCTCACATTCCTTCTGAACAAATACAAACCCTTAGCTTGTTCCCTCGCTGAGACTTGGCTAGTTCCGAGTCTTAGTTTCCGTTTACCTTCCTTTAATATTCTCAGATGCGACCGATCTGATGGCTATGGCGGGTCGGCTCTCTGCATGAACAATCGTGTTCCATTTGTGGCTGTATCTTTGCCTTCTATAGGCGATGATATTAGCATTGTGGCTGGCAGGGTGGAGGGTATAACCCTCTTATCTGTCTATATTGCTCACCCTCACCAAAGTTTCCTTCCAATCTTAAAGCGCACCTTGGAAAACTTAGAAGGCCCTATTCTTGTTATGGGGGATTTCAACTGCCATCACTTTAGGTGGGGGTCTGAACGCTGCGACTCTTTTGGGGAAGGTTTGGTTGAAATCTTAGATGACCTTAACCTGTGCATTTTAAACAATGGTTGCCCAACTCGTAGGACTCTTCCTGGACAGCATAAGAGTTGTGTTGACCTCACATTTTGCACACTGGATATCGCAGCGTCGTGCCATTGGGAATGTACCAGTTTGTCACATGGGAGTGACCACTATCCAATTATAATATCTTTGGCAGACAAAACTTATTTAGAAAAATAAAGCCCTCCACTCTTGAGGTATAATTTATCTAATCCTGATTGGGCAAAGTATTCCTCATTATTGGAGGACAAAATTGATTCACTTCCAAATTTAGTTTCTTGTGATTTTAATTTTCTTAGTCCCTTTCATGTGTCAAACTGTTATAACAACCTCATTTCGGCCATAACAGCTAGTGCAGACTCATGTTTTCCTATTAAAAACTCAGCTCGTGGGCAGATTCCTCCTCCTCCATGGTGGGATCAGGAATGCACAGCGGCCATAAGGCAAAGGGATGATGCTGAAAGGGTGTACAATGAGGCGATGATTAGCGATAACTTGATTTCGTTCAACAGGACCCTTGCTAAATCTAAAAGATTGCTGCGAAGGAAGAAACGCGCCGGTTGGGCTGACTTTTGTGGGTCACTGTCCCCCTCTACTCCATTATCAGTAGTATGGAAGAAGATCAACCGTTTTAGATCTGGATGTTCGCCTTCAATTTCTTCTCCCATCCCCCGAGAGACTGCTGAGCAGTTCTTTAATAAACTGGCTCCTCCGTATGTTCCATCGGAAACTGAACATAACCAACCGGCTCTCATTTCTTCTGAGGATCCTTTAGATGCACCATTTTCGATGCAGGAGCTTAACTCGGTTCTAAAACATGTTCATGACTCTGCCCCCGGTATAGACGGTATTGTCTATTCCTTTATGTCACACGCAGGTCATAGAGCCAAAAACTTTTTTTTAAACATTATAAATTTTTGTTACACTACTGGCTGGGTCCCCGATCAGTGGAAAACTCAAATTATCATACCCATTCTGAAACCTGGCAAACACGCTGATGACCCAAACAACTTCAGACCAATCGCTTTGTCATCAGTCCTTGCTAAAATATTTGAACATTTAATAAAGAACCGACTAGAATATATAGTAGAATCCAGAGACCTACTTCCTAGGTTTCAATTTGGTTTTAGAAAGGGACTCAGTACCATGGATAGTGTTGGGGTTTTGGTTTCAGATATACGCTCATCGTTTTCGAAAAATGAATCCGTAGTCGCAGCCTTTTTAGACATTTCCTCTGCATATGACAATGTCCTTCTTCCCATTCTCAGGCAAAAATTGCAACAGCTGAGTATACCGGACAGAATGGTACAATGCATCTGTAGTTTACTCATGTCTAGGACTTTGGTTTTGAGAGTGCCAGGAGAAGAATTTGACGTCAGGATGTCATGGAAGGGCCTACCTCAAGGTTCTGTGCTTAGTCCTCTACTGTACAATTTATATACAGCTGACATCGGTTCATGCCTCAATAACGATTGTCAAATTCTACAGTATGCTGATGACTTGGCACTATATGTGACCAATAACTCTATTAGCGACGCTGCAACTTCTCTTTGCGTATCCTTGGACTCTCTAAACCAATGGCTAAATTCTCACGGTCTGAGTTTGTCTGCCCCAAAAAGTGCTGTGGTTGTGTTTTCTCGCAGGAGGCTGATACCACAAATTTCAGTAGGCATACAAGGGCAGTGTGTACCGGTTTCATCAAAAGTAAAATTTTTAGGCGTTTTTTTAGATTCCAAATTGAGTGGCTTACATCATCTAAATTACTTAGTCAATAGATGCGAGAGAACTATTCCCATTCTAAAAGTGCTTGCTGGTGTCTGGTGGGGTGCACATCCCTACTGCATGAAACTGGTATACAATGCCTTAATCCGGAGCGTTCTGGACTACGGATCGTTCCTTTTAATTCCCTGCAACAAAGGTGCTTTGGCAAAGCTAGACGGAATTCAGGCTAAGTGTCTACGGATCATATCGGGTTGTATGAAGTCCTCACCAATTAACGCGTTGCAGGTAGAGTGCGCAGAACCACCGTTGGCCTTGAGAAGGCAGTATCTAGCATCGAGATTTTGGGCTAGGGCCATTACCAAATCCTCCCATCCTCTTGTCCAAAAAGTGGCTGACTTGGATGCTGCATGCCGAAGTTCTAACTATTGGAACCATAAAGAACTCCCTTTGTTTTTAAAATCCTTCCGTTATTATCAAAATTTAGATTCCCCCATTATTCAGTTTCCAAAACTCCCTATTTACAGTTTTGATTATGAAATTTTATGCTTTAAACCTGATATTTTTTACAATATTGGCATAGCGAAAAAGTCTCCTTCTGCGGACTCTATTTTCAATGCGGCGGTTGGTGAGCGGTGGTACAATTTCGAAAGATTTTTCACGGACGCCTCTAAATTATCAGATGCAAGTTGCACTGGTGCGGCGGTATACTACCAAAACTCTAAAATCGTTTTGAAATTCAAATGCCCTAAACAATCATCAGTGTTTACGGGTGAGTGCGTGGCGATATTAGAAGCATGCTTATTCATAGAAGCTCATAGCATAAATTTTGGTGTCATCTTTACAGACTCACTTAGTTGCTTGCAAGCTTTGGACAAGAACCCTTTCAAGAGTAAATTGCACAGTCCAATCCTTCTACAAATTAAAAAGTCTCTTTTCTCTTGTGCCAAGAATCACAAAACCGTCCAGTTGGTTTGGATTCCAAGCCATTCTGGCATAAGAGGAAACGAATATGTGGATGCTCTTGCTAAGGATGCTGTTACGTCCCAAGCCGTTGACCTTAAGCACTTTCAATGTCAGGGCTACGATTTGCTGAGCCTTCCAAAAAAGAGCTTGCTAACCTCATGGCAGGTGCAGTGGCAAAACTCAAGTAAACGGAAAGGTGCTTTTTATCACGCAATACAGGCTAATGTTACACCCAAGCCTTGGTTTTACCCCTATAAAAAAACATCAAAGAAGGTAATTTCTATTATTTCCCGTCTCCGCATAGGCCATTGTTGTTCTCCGGTATTCCTTCACAAAATCCGGGTCAGAGACTCATCGCTCTGCGAATGTGGGTTGGATGAAGGTACTTTGGAGCACATCTTTTTTAACTGCTCCAATAATAACCCAGCCCATGACTTATATAGCCAACTCCCTAAATTAAAGATCCCTGTCCCAATTAACTTCCCATCTTTACTAACACATTCTTCCCCAAAGCTCTTTGAGGCTTTGATGTATTTTATCCGCGTCAATGACATCAAATTGTGATGATATTTATGTGATCAATTGTGTATGTACATATTTATTAATATAATTAACAATTATTTTATTCGTTTGTTTCAGTGTACCTACTAATACTCGTCAACAAGTTTCACATTAAATTCAACGAACAATAATTTGAACTTAATTTTTTTTTTTTTTTTTTTTTTTCTCTACACGTTTTCTCCTATCACATCTGACTTTGGCAGAATTGTCGACATCGGCACCATTGCCATGAAGAAAAATAGAATAGAATAGACTAAAACCCACCCGTGTTCCTTCAGTTGCCTGTGCCAAGTGCCAACAATCCGCGACCCTGGCAGGCATCGGCCCTAGCGGACTCCGTCAGTTACTGCTGACGTTTTAAGTCACCTTAAAGATGTTTTTCATTTGACAATTGAAGTTAATTATAAAAGCTCGAGTTTCGCCCATGATTTTTTAACCACAATTTGCTTGTTATTTAACCAATCATTTTTGGAAAAAAGACAAAATTGAAACCTAAATATAGATTAATGTATTACTGATTCCTTTTAGTGAGTCATTGCGTAATAAAATAAGTTGAACAGGGTTCGTTTACATATCTTATAAAATAATAAAAAGGAATAAATAACATGACTGCTGCAATGCAAAACGAACAAAGTAACTAAAGTGTAACTTACCTATGTCTACGTTTTTTCTTCTTTTTCTTGCCGTTGTAGCCGGTGAGTCCGTCAACTGTGAAATCTTTCGCCGCCTCCAACGACGACACTCCTGCCGAAAGAAAAACCGTCGTTAATACCAGTCCATTTCACTCGCCCACTGGCTCACTCGCCCACTCACCCGCAAACTTGCGGATAATCGGCGCAGTATCCGCGCTCTCCGCGCAAATCGTCGCCCACTCCCAAATCCACTTAACAAGTACCTAGTGTGACAACACGACACAACACTCGCTCGGGGATTTGTCACATAATTACCGAATGTGATTGCCAAATGAATTAGTAAACGGGCGCTCGGTGGCGGGTTAATAGAATAGATCGAGCGCATCCCTCGGGACGGACGGCTCTGGACGGAGGCGCGCGGGGGCGGCCCGGCGGGGGGAGAGTGCGGCCCTCGGGACCACGGGTAATTGAATTTGGCGCCAATGAATACGACAATGAATTATTAAATTTAGAGCGGTTCCCTCACGGACCTGCCGAGAATCTGCTTAACGTTGCAACCCTGTTGCAGAGTATACATTACTCTCTGACACCTACAGCTTTGTGCATATTTCATGAAGAACCAGCAATGTACAGTAACGGGAGCTTGCTATCTCCGTATGTTATTTGTTTGCGATGGTGCGTGACGGATCGCAAATGGTATGTTTTGTAAAGGGTGCGAGATTGTCAGACACGTTATGAAGTCAATAGATGTGTTAATTTTATTAATGTTTTGTAAGTAATCATTTATGTTTGCAGCTGGACAGTGAGATAGTCGATATCTAAAGGAGCTATTCTGAGCAAGTCGGATACCTACCACAATAATTTAGTCTTGTCTGAACTTTTAGATTTTTTTTTAAACTTTAAGTCAAATTAGTGCTATTTTTCTGAGAAAAATATATCCATGACATATATGTTTTTCTTCGTTATGAAGTAATATGTTAAGCAGTTGTCACCAAAACATTACGGTACGGCGAAAAACCACAGATTAGACATAAAAAGACCAGTCCTTTTAGCGCTCCTTAACACAAACACTAATCTTATAAAGCGAACAACGATAGCATGTGTCCAATTACCCTCGTCCGGAGTCCGGGTGTGTCCGATGTGTCCGCGCAATCGATTGGTCACACCAGCGTCCTGTTCCGTGCCACCCGCCACTACCAGCACTTACACGATATAAAACTTGCAGAAGGTGGGGCTTCTGCAAGTTTTACACTTCACTGTACTGACATTAGTATAAACACAACATCATGCCTGCACTTGCGAAAGGGTTAGACAGAGGTGGTACACACAACATTTCGCCAGTTATATTTTAGACCTATGCAACCGAGGTTTTGCTTTCACCGGGCACAGATCCTTGCAAGCCTCTACTGAGAATTTCCTCCTAAATACTTAAACAAAATAGGGAATACTAGGTATCACACCCAGGGCCCAGTGCTGGGCAACGCAGTGGACTTTTATGCCTTCTGGTGATGATAATAACAGCTGTCCCAAAAGTAGGTACCTATCTGATAAAAATGTAAACAAATGGATCAGAAAATCTTCTTCTGATGATGTTGCCAATTTGTAGTGCCACTTACAAATTGAGTACTTGATTGAATTACCTATTGGAATACTTAAACACGAAATTCTAATTTAAAATAATTTTAAAGATGATTTTCATGTGACAATTCAGATTTTTTTTTTTTTGTATTTATCACATTATCATTACGTTACGACATAAAACAATAATAAAATTATATAATATTTATAAAATCAAAATAATATTCTAATAAAATAAGTAATGCGATCTATGCACTCCGGAGGGGGGGGGGGGTCGGGGGGGTTAAACAGTTAATCAAGTTATATCGCGCACAGTTAAACAATGACAGGCTACTAGGGATGGGAAATACATGCGACAAGAAATAACGATATTAAGAACGAAAATGTACCGAGTGCGGTCGATTCGACGCCGCGCGCCTGCTTGGAGGTTAGACAATCAAATATCCAAACCATGATTGCATTGTTTTTGTGGTAACAAGGTTTGTGAAATGCTATTGTCTACATACACGGAGAGAAAAATTTTAGAAAAATTACTGTGCTGTCTCATAATCTGAGTGCATTTGAGTGGCAATGGAAAAATTACCATGCTAGCACAGTAACAATTCTTATTCTGTACAGTAAAATTTATTTGACAATTAGTGAATTTTTCCCAATCTCACTCAGAAAAATTACTGTAGATGTCACTTGCACTCACTTTACAGTGACGAGCACAGTAATTTTTCTAAGAATTTTCTGTCCGTGTATAGAAAAAGAAAACAAAAGATAAACAGTTTATTCTGCACAAACAAAACGCACATTACAAAAAAAAAAAAAAAACATAAAATATACACATACAACATAGCCAAAAGCGTCCTACTCAATCATATAAAAGATGACAATTTTGTCCATTGCTTGATGTCAGGGCCAGGGACCAAAGACAACTGATTAATTGACGTTGACAATACAAATGAATTCGTGATGCGCCCGCGACACTGGCAGATGAAAACAAAACAACAACAATTAAACAAAAACTAAATGCCAGTTGCAGAGTGGAAAAATAACTACTTTTGTATCAAACAAACAACAACAATAAGAACAATTAAGGCGTGCATCGCATCTGCGCAAGAACAAGTCGATGCTCAGCAAAATGCTGTGACTTCGGGCGAACCTACCGTCAACAGCGCTGATTTTCATCTACTACCTCTCGAATGACGTAAGGACGTCCCACTGTGTGACATAATAAATCGGTTCTCTAGTTTTATATATGAAATCTTCGTGTTGTTACAATATCTGATACAATTTATATTTTAAAATTGATTTACTTATACAAACAAATTGTTCCTTGCCCTCACAGAATATGGTATTTTAAATACTTTCTTTTAATGCATTTATTCCGGAAGGTTTATGTACTGTATAACATTATTCCACATTATTATTTTAAAACGATTTTTTTTTAAATGTAATCGAAACATTAAGGTTTCTTTCAACTAATTAATTCAATAACACATTTCGATTCTTATGTCTTTAATATCTTTTGCAAGACTTTGTAAATCCCCGTCTTCTGAACTGTACAGTCTGCTGCGTTCCTCGCGCGGCCGCGGCAGGAGCTCCGAGATATTGAGATTCGCTCCTAATGCCCACTAACGTCAACGACTACGGCGCCTATTCCTTAACTAGGCGTTGCGATCGCTCCAAGTTCAGCGTAGACAGAGCCACCGCTCCTGTTTCACAGGTAGTTTCTCAGTTGGTGTTAAGTAACTTGTAACCTGACATCTACATTTCTGACACTTGTCTGTGGTTTTTTTAAGTCAAGGTCGGTGCCCGTAAATTTTGCAAGAAATCTGTTGATAGCAAACCCACAAGAGTTGTCTAAGCGTTACGCATCGGTGAATCGGTGTTGTTTTTGAACTTTAGTGATCGCAGTTGGCTGGTGAAATTTTTTTTGCGCTAAGCAACTGCTTAATATCCACGCATTATATTTACGTGTCGCCTAGAGTTAGTGAAAACGGGCATTTGATATAAAACCTAGCTCTCAGACGGTGTTATAATAATAGAAAAACATCGGTAAGGTCCTCAATGGTGTCAAAGTAAGTGAACGCAGTATCGTGAGGAGGTAATCACTTAAATTGTGGCGCAATACACTCGGCTGTCCCTTGGGAGGAGACGGGAGAGATCGGGGCCAGTCGGAGGTCTTCGGCAGTCACCGGCGTAGGGACGGACCGCTGAAATGTGTGTTTTATGATACTGCACTTATCTTATCTTAAGGGAAGGAGCCATATTGCTTAGTAGGTGGAAGTCAAACAAATAAAAAATGTTCGGAGAATAAGAATTATTACCATGTCATATCCATATGTTTTTTACTGTGTGTACATTAATAATAAAATAAATAAATAAGCTCCGCTGTCAACCGCACTACCTGTAGGTAGAGGTGTAGGTACTACGGGTAGTTCGGTTGACTAGGTAGGTACTTAGTTGGCTAAGTTCTGTAATGACTGAAAAGTCTTGAACGTGTCACGAATTTGTCTACCTACATTATGTAGGTTCAAACGTTGTGGTTTAAACGTTTGATTTGTTTTTAAACATTATGTAGCTTACATTGCGTACATTTGGATACTCAAATCAGTTATTGCGTGATTCTTACACATAATAACCTATTTACAAAATACATCACGTACAGAAAGATTTCATCATCATCATCGTCATCAGCAGTCCACTGCTGGACGTCGGCCTCTCCTATTGCACGCCATTCAACTCAATTTTCGGCAACTCTCATCCAGCTGCTACCAGCCATCCTGCGTAGATCGTCGCTCCACCTAGCCCGAGGGCGTCCTACCTTACGTTTACTGATTCGCGGTCTCCACTCAAGAACACGTCTACCCCGACGGTCATCGGTTCTACGGCTAATATGACCGGCCCATTGCCACTTCAGCTTGCTTATTCTGTGAGCTATGTCGACCATTTTGGTTCTCTGGCGGATCACCTCGTTGCGGATTCGATCCCTCAGGGAGACACTTAGCATAGCTCCAAGAAAGATTTAGTTAACGATAAAAGTATAAAAAATGGAACAGAATGGAAGTCTGTCATATAACTTAACTGGTATTTATGCAGAGGTGGTTAAACAAACTATTCGTTTTTTTTTTTCTCAATTTAAGCTGAATAAAGTAACAGATTAATAAAATAACACATTTACAATTGTTCAGTCACGTGTCTGGAAGCGATCCTATGCTCCAAGCACCGACACCATCCACCATTAATGACGACCACGGACCGAAGCACGTGCACACCAACCACCACAAGCCAGAACAAAACTGTAGCATTATAAAAAATACGATCATTACGACACGACGCCAACGAACCAATAATGTATGCGTTAACACGAATTGTACGCACAACTCGTTATAAACCTACCGTTTTAAAGCATAAAGTTCATTTTGAGTTGTGAAGGAGTATAATTTATAGCGCGGAACCCTCCCCTCAGCGAGGGGCGAGGGGAAGCCCGAGTGTTGCTGAAGGAAAGCTACTTGTTGTGAAGAACACTGCCACTTTTGCCGGCGGCATTGTGCTCCAAATGAAAATGTGTTATGGAAAAAAATATTTTGTATGTAAATACTTAGCTAGGTTTGTGTTTATGTTGTTATGGCAGTGGTATGACTACATGGAGGTTGGGTATTTATTTTTGCTAGGGTATGCCTTTTGTTATCATACTAAGGTAAGTCAGAATTAATTTCTATAGTCGATAAGGGACAGCTACGGTTTTCGTAGACCTTCTACGCCTACGCCTACGGCGTAGCATATACAATAAAACTATCAATTTTCAAGTCAATTTGCGCGGTCGTTTGTTTGTATTGTAGGCACTATATAACTGTTGGGACAGAATTGAATAACGTTTATTAAATAGGTTGTACCTACATGCTATGAACAACAGAATTTATACGCGAAGCGCTTGAAAACTTGTTTTTTTTTTTTACATACTTTCTTCTTATTCTTCTTTTCTCGTCGATTGTAATCTTACTCGTTAAATGATAAATGATAAATGATTTATTTTCTGTAAGTAGGTTTGTACAAACACTTTTACATGTCAATCATATTTTTTTAAACTAGATGAGGTCGGCGTTTCCTATCTGACTACTCCGAGAAGAAAGGCCGAAACAAACTCAGAGGTCACAGTCTCTTTTAAAGTCCAGACATAATCTTGGTCAGTTGTTTTTTTTAATATAGTTTGAGTACAGTTGGTGGCCACGTTGATTGCGGCATTAGTACACTTAAAAAACGAAAGTACGAGTACAAAGGTGCATGCTTCTGCGAACTTTAATACTAATCAGGCTACAGGTTCAGGTTTATTTTACCAATTAACACTCTTGTTATGTAATTAATTAAAGAGTTTTGGATGTCAATTAATTCAACGCGCTTATTATTGTTGTATTGACAATTTGAATTAGAATTATTTAATAATGTGTGATAATTGTTTGATAATTTATTATAATCAGCATGTTTGAGCAAGTAAATATTTTTACGCCGGTGGCGGCTAGACATAGCGCTCTTTAACAATCCCAATGACTATGTTCAACAAATAAAAATATTTGTATTTAGGTTTACAAGGAGGAGCCCGCGGCTAAATAATAACAGCCGCACAGGTCGATCGATCAGGTTAAACTACGCTAGCCGCGGTTGGTCGCGGTGGATCGCGGTGGATCGCGCTGGATCGCGGTGGGTCGCGGTGGATCGCGCTGGATCGCGGTGGGTCGCGGTGGGTCGCGGTGGGTCGCTGTGGGTCACGGTGGGTCGCAGTGAGTCACGTTGGGTCGCGGTGGGTCGTTTTCACTAATGGTGAGCTACAGTATTGTCGAGTGTCATAGGATACATTTTGACTAAGTATTCGCAGCCGGATTGGTTCAGTTGTGGTAACATTACGGGGCCTTTTGTTATAGATCAGATTCTTGGAGTTTCTACTAACCTACTTACTACTTACCTACAGGCAGCTTAGAATTTATCAAAACTGTAGAATTATGGCACAAATCATTGTTGTATATATTTCAAATGTAATATATCAGCATCGTGTCAACAGTGCGAACACTTATTCCTCATATTAGGCCAATCGCGAGAGTCGCGACTCGCGCACAAATTGCCAATCGTCGCGCGGCCAATTTGTCGAGATCAGCTGACGATTAGATTTATTCGTCGTTCAGACTCACAGGTTATCACTCAAGAGGTATAAAAAGAAGGTAAACTACAAACGGTCCCCAAAATAAGACAATGAAATTAATATACGAAGACGGCGAAGGCGACGAAAATCAATTTCGATTCATTTCAGTTGAACAAAATCTAAGATTCAGTACTTAGTTAATATCGAACCCAACATTATCATTACTAGCCTCGCGAAGTGTACCTACCAATGGAAGTGTATCCAGAGTTTTGAAAAGACTACCATTGGACAACATGTATGGACAACAGGTATGGACAACAGTTATGGACAACAGGTATGCACAATTGGATCACTGCACATCTCTAAATTAATGTCCATTACTTCGCAAGTCTTTCAAATGACCAGTGCTAAAAAATTGAATTTCTACACTGCCATTTGTTTATTTATAATAATAAATTGATTTATTTGTTAGAATGTTGTTGTTACAAAGGTGTTATACGCAATATGATGTCCATAATACTCTGCTGTTTTCAGCGTACAAATATTTCAACTAATTAAAATTAAGAGTAGTAGAACAATATGTCAAAATTAAATCATAAAGAAAACAACAAGAACAAGATAGGTAAGGAAAACGTTAACTATTATTAAATACAAGGGCATTTCAAGAATTATTCAATACAATGTAAAAAAAATATTCAATAAAATGTCATAGAAAGTCGTCTAATTTAAATGTTGAGTCAAATTTTTCATTTAAAACTCATTTGTTGATTAGTAACACTTATGCAATGAAAAGTTAAATAATTTATTTTTAAATGTCACGTAGTTAAGAGTTTTAAAAAGGTGTTTTGTTGTACACATTATTAGAAAATAGTTTGATTCTTTGTTGGGCTACACATAATTTGTGAATATTTCGACTTTTTCTTATCACAACATCATTACATATATACTTGAAATAAAGCGCAATGTTTGTATGTACAAATAATAATATAATAATAAATTTAACTTAATAAAAAAAAAACGTTTACAAAAAGTGTACATGTAGCCAAAAGTAATGATGGATCGGAATTAGAATGTTAAGTAGCCCGATCTAGGTTTATTGAAACCTATGTTTCAGGCCATCACTTTACATTTCAATTACATTGGGACATTACAATTTTAAATACAACTGATAGAAATATAATCTTTTAAAAACTACGAGAAAAAGCATATTGTTACATTAATACCTAAAACTAGCTTATGTATATACTTATACAAAAGTAGATACTTACGAGGGAATAAATCATCGTCATGACAAAATTTCTAGAAGTTTTTTTGTGTCTGTGTAATTGAGTAACGCTAAATATTCTGATAACATTGTAGTTCATTTTGTATAGCTTACACTACAGAGGCGTAGTACCTCGTTTAGCCTATTGTACAGAAAAGGTCCAAAAAATACATAAAATCGATTAGCAAAGAAAACATTCCTTTGCTAATCGAACTTATGTATTTTTGTTAAGTTTGAGGCTTTTTTCTATCTATAATATGTATGTATTTACAAAAAAAAAAAATGTATATAAGTAGTTTATCAGCCATCTTGTTACCATAACACAAGCATTAGGTTGCTTAGCTTGGGACAAATGGTGCTGTGTGAAATGTCCAGGGATTTATTGTCCAGGGATTTATTATGCAAACCAAGTCCTTCCTTCTCTTGTCGGTTGGTACCTACTTGGACAAAAGGAAGTGCAGTGTGCTGGTGTAGTACTATGCTTAGAATGAATAATTGCCTTACTGTTAGTACATTATTACATGCTATGTAGAGCTGGTGCGTAGGAAATCTAAAAGGGCGAAAGGTTTTTTTTCAGAATTGTTCTTTTAGCGCGATCTAGAGGGAGTAAAATAGTTTTCCCAGCACCACCCCAAGAAGTTATGCAATAGGTAAGGATAGATTGACACAAAGCTAAATAACCCTGTTTAATTAATTTATAGTCGGCTATGTTCCGTAAATTCTTAAAAACATATATTAATTTGCGCACTATAGAACACAGTAACTCGATATGTTTACGGAAATTTAGATAAAACAAAGATACGAGTTTGAAAATATATAAAGATGGGAGTCGCAATATTTTATTATTTTTTAATTAATGGTATGCTTTGTTTGGCATGACTTTGATGTACTGATGTTACCATCGACCGTTTAACATATTCGAGACATAGTGATCAGTACTCGTAGGTCAGTAGCGAACCTTCTGTACTTCTATTGTTATTTCGTCCCATGCGTGCGTGAACGTGCCGCATGTACGCGCGACGTGACGCGATGACGCGACTGTGAAGTCAGCATACGTGGAGATTTGCAAACGAAAACGGCTCGTTTATTGCCTGTATTTGCCTACGTTGTTTTGTAAAGGAGAGCGACGTTATTCATGCCTCTCGTTTTGTTATTTCGGGACTTTCACATCTAAATTTTCTTTTGCAAGAATAGCGATTTCGTGGTTTCTTTTGTATATACAGATTCGATTTGTGTTATAGGTACTTCATTCGGCATTGTGTAGAACATAATTATATAAATTGCATTCTAAAATTTCCTTAAGTTTCTACATGCCTCTAGGCAACGAAACTCTGGACTCTCTCACTCTACTGCAAACACCTACAACTACTCTCTCAGCCCACTACGATGTCCTATAAGTACTCTCTCAGCCCGCTACGATGTCCTAAATCTAACATCACGTATCTACTACTATATCAAATAGTAGACCGCAAGACGGTATCTATAAAAAAACTGGAATAAAACAGATACTAGCAAACCGAGACGCCTGTAGCTCTAACTATCCACAAAACAGTGTCTTTATTTACAACGATAAATAAAATATTTACTCGCCATTCTCAACAAGAAACAGGAAGCACCAAACATAAAATAAAATCCCTGAGGATCTAATTTAAGCCAGATACGGATCCTCGAGTTGGTATCTCATTCAAATAAAAAGCTTAACAAGAATGCTTGCAGGTAAAACGCTTAGCGTAACGCGATAAGACGTGATGCAATTAGGGCGCGTACGAATTGCCAATTTGTCGCGACAAGCCAATTGACGCGCGTTCCGCCGCTTATTTGATTCGACGAGTGTCGCGCGGGCGAGATACCGTCACATGTGTTGCTAGTATGTTTCTAGCTGATTACCATATTTGGTATGTCCAGACGTGTATTTGAATAATTGAGGCTGTAATTTTACACAGTTTTACATGGATTGTTTAGCAGAAATTATAGAATTCTTCAGCTGCATCTATCATGGAATGAAAATACCGCGAGTACACACTTTAACTATTAATGCAGTTATAGTTTGTTAGTTCAGCAATTTGGGTTATAAACATAAAATCAAATAATTCATAAATTACCTGAATAAAACTGTCGAACCGCTACGAATTACATGAAACAAATAAAAAATAATAATTAAAAACAGAAGAATAGGGGAAATAATAAACATAGAAAGATAAGTTAGCATAGAAAGCATACATGTCAAAAGTCAAATCACACACGGTAGGTACACCACCCAGAACTGCAATAGGGTTACAGTGAACATTCGAAAGAATAATCGATTTATAATGTGTTCCTAAGAGCTTGGGATTACAAGCTAAACTTCGGATCAAAAACAGATCTCATCAAAACGCTCGCGGGACGATGGTATTCCGTTACAGCAATAAACCTCTTCTAAGACACAATGCGCGGCCACCAAATCTCGCGAATGTTAAATAAAAGTGCGTGCACAGCTATCGCATTACAACGTCCTTGTTCGCACCGTGCGCAGGTGTTAACAAAAATAGAGCAAGTTCATAAAGCGCTGGTCCGCACAATGCGCTGCGAGCCAAGCGAACACAGATATTATGATCTTGACGCTTTTCTTTTTCTTATTTGTACCGTTTTGGTCAACCAGTTCTGTTTGCTCGTTTTAAGGCTCGTTTTTAAGGACGTATGCAGTGTTGGTTGGTAGTTTAAATTGAGTATATTTTTAGATTTGCAGAGTTGTCCACAAGCAGCAACGTTATAAATTGCCTAATATCCGCCCGGGATCAACAGCAACTTATTTGATGTACTTATTTCAAAAGCAAACTTATTTGATGCCAAAGTAAGTGCTACTACACACCAGTTCACATAAAAAAAACTTTTCTTACATAGTAAAGATGCATATTCAAATGATTTGAAAAAAAAAATAATAGGATAAAATAAGAAAGCACACCAATAAAATACTCTTCATGTCATTTGATCCTGGTGTTACAAAAATAATCAACCAAAAATTCTTCGTCGTATTAAATAGGGAAGGTCATTTGATTACTCTCGTTGAAAAAAAACTGAAAACTGAACCACAGTAACACATTTTAATAATGTATATGGCCTTCTTTATTTAATATCACTTCAAAGATTCGTTTTGGGATAGAGTCATATAAACTGATTATATACCTTTTCAGTAAATTTGGCCAAATGGACTTAATCGAATAAATCAACGATTTTCTATCATTATATTGCACTCTATCAGCACATATTTACTTTGAAAGCCACCCCCAAATATTTTCCATTATGTTTAGGTCAGGCGAATGGGCTGGCTATTGAAGAACGTCAATTTTATTCTTGTCAAACCAGCTCTGGACGGGTCTTTTCCGGATAAAATCTCTAAATTCACCGGCACATGTATAGAAACGGCACGTCAAACCATAACAGATCCAACGCTACTATGTCGCCTTGATTAAAAAAAAAAACACTTTTTCTTAAATCATGAAAGTAATAAGCAAATCCGTCTGGTCCGTCCAAGTTAAACTTAATTCACCAGAAAAAAAAAACACATTTTTCTACTCATTATTCCACGTCATATGAATTCGAGCGAATTCCAATCGGGTAACACAATGTTCATTGAATAAAGGTGGCTTTTTCAATTTTTTGCGCTGTAAATGAGTCGCTTTGGCTATTATTCGCCTCACAGTTCTAATACTTGCTGAAGTACCAACTCTTGACACAATCTGTCTCGCTGTACTAACAGAATTCGATGCTTCTCTTAATATAAGACGACGTTTGCAAGGTGTCGTAGCCAGTTTTGTACGTCCCCTGCGGTTTGTTCCGTGGGTAATCTTCTGGGTCTCGCAGATAATTGTTTACAAACCAACTACTCCGTTGAATAATTCTAGCAATTTCTCTATTTGAATATCCTTCTGATTTAAGAATAGAAATTTTAGTTCTCTTTTCTATGCTCACGGTCTTCCCTCTTCCCATAGTGCGCAACGTATTTAAAATGTTCAGCTATAGCACGAAAATGTTTCGAATGGAAATGGTATAATGATTCACGCAAAACAAAGTAACACGTCTGACGTCAACGATTTTTTCAAAACAACTAATGAGAGTAAACAAGTGTCCACCCAATTATGTAGCCCTGGCATACTATTCTAGTAATTTCCAATTTAAAAAATAGAAATAATCGAATAAGTATTCCAGAATGTTGTATAACATTGGTAAAGGTAAATTTTAACGAGAAGTCTCCGCCAAGCTCTAGAATGTTCTATTTAAAAATATATTTTTTCATGTGAGAGTAAACAAGTGACCGGCAGGTCACTTGTTTACTCTCGAATTCGTCTCTCACATTCGTCGATTCTGTAAAAATCTCACCGTGAAATCATAAGTGAAGTGAGCTTAAAGTGAGCAGTGTCAATAGTGTTAATCTCTAATGACAGCTCAGTCCACGCTCACTTCACCCAAGTTTTCACGGTGAGATGGTTATAGAATCGCACGGCTGGTGTTTATGCAAGGTTGTGAATGGAATGTAAGTTTGGCTTTAGAGAAACTATATCTTTTGGAGTGTAAATGATTGGAACATTAGTAAAAGATTCCCCGCTCATAAAATAAACACATTGAACATAAGAAACAAGAAATAACCAAACCGAAACTAAAACCGATAGTTAAGTACTTATTTAATTAGATTAAGGTCTTCAAAGAAACAAATCGAAATTGTGAAATGAAAACAAACAGTTTGTTGATATTTTTTTTACAGAAGGTAGGGATAGAGGGTATCAGCCAACGGTCAAAACTGGTTGTTTGTAAGTACGAACTGACGTAAACTTTAGCCATGTCCGTTCATACACGCACAGACTTTCAAACTTGAACGATACAATATTGAGATACGAGTAACAATGAAGCATGCTCGTAGAGGTGCCAATTAATTAACTAACAAAGCTGGTAAGATTGGACCTGCAGCCGAAACCAGAGGTGGCTAGCGGTGGCAGGTGGCGGCACGCGGGCGGCACGCGGGCGGCAAGCGGGCGACAAGCGGGCGACAAGCGGGCGACAAACGGGCGACAAGCGGGCGACAAGAAGGCGGCAGGCGGGCGGTAATGAGCAGGCACTCGGCCCAGGACAGTAGCTATTATAATTGCTAATGGGCCTCTCTTCACTTTGATATTTCGGAGGACGTCCATAAAATTAATTGCCTACCTTAACCATCCATATCACGAGGCAGTAAGGTCGAAAGTCCCGTGGCACGGGTGTGTTTGGCAAAGTAAGTCATTATGCGATCAGTGGCCTTTAAGGGTGGGTGGGGGAGGATCTAATCGTAAGATATTATTGTTGCCTTTATAGGATTTCTTGATTCGGAGCGAGCATGTGGTTGTGCACAAGTTTTTGCGTTAGGTTTTATGTATTTACCTTTTCTTGTCGTTGGAGGGATGTTAGTTTTTTTTTTTAGTTTTTTGTGTTGCAATAAGTTAGTTTTTGTAAGTCAATTTGAATGTATTTTTTTATACTGAAGATATATTGCGAGATAGGTAATTATTTTCTTTTCAGTTATGGGTAATTTTCAAATTATAAACCTTTTAGGGGGACTACTTTGTTTGAAAACTATTTGGAATGACATTGAAGTACCTACTCAACTGGCAGTAAACAGTGGCCTAACGTTGACCGCAACTGAGGGCCCTTTCCTACGGCAAGATCCCGTTTTTTGCAGGATCACGTTTAGTAGTGTACGTGTTTAAATATAACCGTACCTGCAAAAAACGGGATCTTGCCGTGGGAAAGAGGCCTTATTAAGGAATGGGTGATATCTACCGCATCGGCAACCGTAGCGCACGCACAGCCTACTGGCCACACAGGCGGTTATAGAAAGAGGCCAATAACCAAGTGGCAGTTACAGTGTCCGGCCAGGCCACGCCCACCTCCTCCACACGTGGAGGGGGGAGAGGGGGAGTAGTAAGAACCGGTCATATTAGCTTTTAGTTTGTAACTTTAGATTGTTTAGTGTCGATGTAGGCACAGGTGTCTGCAGTATAGAGGGCTGATATTATGGAGAATAGGTGGGTTCGTTTGATCTGGGGCACTTGTTTTGTGTAGGATACCTAATGCCTTTTATATATCCTTATATATCTAGCAGTCAGGCAGAGAAATCGTTGGAAATCTGATTCTGTAATTTATCTAAATCATGATTGCCAGTATACAAAACCATTTGGATTAAACATTTCTATAAGTAAACATAGACCTCAACTAACAATAAGTATATTCTGACACAATATAAAAACAAAGAGTATGTTAGGATCGTTTCAGGTGGCGTTCAGTAGTTTCCGCCTGCCCCTGTTGGGACGAAGGCATGAGTTTACGTATGTGTGTATGTAGGGTAGGGTGCCCTAACATTGCGCAGGAGGTAAGACTGCGCATAGCTTGTATTTCGAATGACAAACGAGATCTGTGGATAAATTCAGTCGTGTTTTGTTACTCTTGCGTGTATGAGGTAACTGCGAAAAAAAAATGTAAAAACAGTGGTAAAACGAAATTGTCAGGTAAGTTTCAAGAAAAATATCGTGTTTGATATTATTGTTGGTCATTTTGAAATAGTGATTACATAAAATGATAATGGACTTATAAATTTGGTCATCATTTTTCTTCGATAAATTATACCGACAAAAGTACTAGCTCACGTATTTTACGCATGTTTTAATAAAATGGCGTTAGAGGTCTTGTCTTTACAACTTGAGCAATTCCCTAAGACTGCGACGCGGCAGGGTCCGTAAAACTGCGCGCGCAGACTTACCTTCCAATATATTTTACTTACCAACTTCTACAAATAAACCACCACGTACAAATACAACAAATATTACAGATAATTTGCCAATACCCAAATCGGACGCTAGACAGGCAGTAAAAAACAGGAAACATAAGGAGTCTGAAATACTTAGCGGTTCACCTTACAAGCTTCAGCTTGAGCAAGCAAAACGATGAAAAAGGATGCAAGAAAATAGCAAAACAGCCTTGAAAATAGAATTGGTTATCCCTATAGAGAGCCGATCAAAGATTGGATAGGTTGTTCTGTGTGTTCTAAATGGTGGCATGAAAAATGTTTGGCGTACATAGGCTTTGGACAATTTAAATATGATTTGTGTACCTAAAATAAGTTATCTTTATATGCGCACTCTCAAAGATCCCACTGCGCAGTCTTACCCTCCAGGGGATTTAAGACTGCGCATTTCCCATTTCTCATATTTTCATTAATTACTCCATAAATTGTTACGAAATATTTGATTTAGTTTATCGTCGACAAATTACATTAATGTGTCTATGTGAATGAATAAAGATTATTTTGCTAACTTATTATTTTCCTGACTTATATTCAATTAATTCTTAATTGCGCAATCTTAGGGCACCCTACCCTAGACACGGTAGAGGGACAGCCAAGTTCTAATAAGCACACCTTTTGTCAATAATGGGTAGGTAGTTGAGTTTTTGCAAAAATTGCCACAAGAACAACCTTGGCCGTGTTCACCCTCTGAACAATAAACATGTAACACTTAACGAGGAACCTTCTTACGAGAACGAGAAAGCCGGAGTGGGCATTAAAACGGTATAATTGAGCGGGTGTGTGCGATGAATCGAGCGGCCGCGGCTTTTTAAATTATTCCTCTTGGGTGCGCCGGAGCCGCTGTGGAATTGTATCGGCGTCTTGACACCCCTGTACCTACACCTTTATGTATTTACACAGGTACATAAAAACATATTAAGATTATGTCTCAGGATTTTCAATATTTTTAGCCCATAAAGTCAAAGTTAAAGCATATTTGACCACTATTGAACGTCAAAATAGAGACATTGCATCTTTGTGACTTTTGTGAAGTTATGAATTTCCAAATCCAAACCGTCAATCAGTGCCAACACTGGCAACTGACTAGCCAGGCTATGGCTACAGATTTGATAGATTCGTCAGAATACGTAGGTATGTTTGATGAAACAGTTGCCAGTCGGTATTTCATTTTAACTTTACCTTTACTGTCCAAAACCTTTAAGATTCTGGATATTTAATTACAAAGTTTGTGAAAGTATTGTTTTGAATAGAGCCATTGAATTTTTTGATAATTTTGCCCTGCCACATGAAATCAAAGCAATCCGAAAAAAACAACGTTCCCTATCCTCGACACAGAACTATTTACTTAACAAATTGGACCGTGTGCCGACTGCGCGAAGATATCCTTACATCATTACCAGGGGTGGCTCAACAATATCGTTTTCAAAAAATTGCGGAAAGTGCCGCATAACGAGCCTCAGGGGATGCTGCCCAAATCATGCCTCCGCCATCCGCCATCCGCCTTCCGCCAGCCGTCAGCCCCTCTCAGCACGTTACATTTCACTTGTTAAGCGACAAATTATTTGTAAGTATTAACGCCTAATGTATTTATGTGATCATTTTTAGGTTAGGAAGCGAAACTTGACTGTTTATTTTTACTTTTTAGATTGTGTCATTATTTTTAGTGGGGTCAGAGAAAATTGAATTGTAAATGAAAAAAATGTTTTCTTGGTTTACTTTTGGAAAGGATTTTGCCACGTTTGTTACGTTGGAGAACTAACTATGCAGAATATTAAAATTCAAGACGAATAAATCCAACCAGTAATGAAAAAAGAGACTCACTAGAGTCTATTGGCTATCTCAAAATCAAAACACCTGCTGTATGCCACTAGTAGTTCGTACTACTAGTGGCATACTATACGCCCAGACTTAAAGTTTTGAAGGATTACAAATGTCGATTGCGTTAACGATAAGTTACTTAGCTTATGCAGCAGTTTCACAACCTTTTGACGTCACTAACACACACAGGTGCTCGTAACACGCAGGTAAATCTCTCCCAAATAAATTAAAACACACAGTAATTGATAAAACAATACAATTTAATTGAATTTCGGTCATTCTGGTTTCGTTAAGACGCCATGTTTGTTCAGACCTGCCGCCACAATGCTCCATCAGGTACTGCAGTACCTAACGGAGCATTGTGGCGGCAATTGGGTGTATATTGTTTAATTATTAATATATTCATAAATGTGCGTAATAAAGTGCTTGATGAAGACAATGTTAGTAATTAAGACGTTACCGAGTTAATAGCTATAAGTACACAAATATGTTTTGTTCGGGTTTGTCCTCTGAACGCGCCGTTTAATGAACTTATTGTAAACAGGAATCTTGTTGGATTAGTGGATTTCTGACGACATGTTTTTTACTTTCTGTGAAATACATAAAGTTCAGTTTACATTGACAGAATCAGTTACAGACAGTAAAGTCCCTTAATTGTTACCCAATTGCTTGCCCACCCGTAAGCCTTACTATCGTTGGTAGCGTTAGTTATTCAAGGAACTATGTCTGAAGCCTGTTCAATTTAATCTGCTGTCAATTAGAGATTTGAGTGTTCGGCCGAAGAAATGTTTAGTGTTTAAGCCGAAGTTTAGTTACTAATATTAACCTGTAGCAACCCGAATGCAACCTCGGCCAGTTAGAGCGTCCCGTGGTCGCAGGCCGTCAAGATTTGTTCCATGAATCTACCTATCTCTTTCCCTCGCCACCGGGCCGCAGCGAGGAAGGCACTTGCTTGCGACGCGCGCGCCACCGTCCCGCGTCGCCAGTCCGCTGCCCGCACGCATCCTGCGTAGACGACGCGTGTTAAAAGTACCGCGCTAGCCGCCACGTGCCTCCCTCGTGCCGCCATCGCTATTGTAACGCGAATCAGATTTAGGGTTTCGTTCCTACTGTTATTTAATATATAGACTCTTTACTGAAAAGGTGGTTTTAATGAGACCACCCTCATCTCATAAACCTACTTTCACAAGCCTAGAACATTGAAATGGAGGTTCGCAATGGCAAGAGCATCTGGGATCTCTTTGATCAGTAGGAAGTAGGTGGAGATCCTCTGGCTAATAGTAGAGTTATACGTATGCAGAAGGTATACGAGAATGTACACAAACACTCTTTTAGCATCCCACATGTGGTGTCCCACAGTCGGACACGATGCAACCGAACACGGCACAATTAGCGCCACTCTCGTGTGTTTGTGCTGCACTTGTGTCGCCTGTGCCGCTTTCCGGACACTACGGACACCGCTGACATTTGTTGCAGGGAACTGACTCATTAGTGTAATCCTGGCTGAGGAGTGCTTCATGGTGGATGAGAGATAGAAATAAAGATATTCAGTTACTTACGTACCAACTTATTACAGTTTTGAAATACGATTGAGTTTGAGCGAACCTATAGAAATGAAGTAGTAAAGTCTATGTAGGTATTAAAGAAACAGATGTGAAGTACAAGCTTCACTGTAGACGGCATTTTTAGATTTTATAAAGAATTTCGACTCATAATCTTCAAACTTTGAACCTTCTGAGCTACGAACAATGATGTTTTATTTAGACTTATGCATGTGTAGGTAACCAGCCTGATATAAAAAGAACGTTAGCACCATCGAACTGTACCAAGTTATTTTAGGATTCCTCTTACTCATCCGTTATACAAAAATAGAGGCAAAAAACCACAACTGAGTTATTTCCAAACAAGTTGCTACATCAAACTGCGTTGTATCCAAACATTCTCGACGACACACCGCAGAAACCCGACACGCTTCGTTACGAGAAAGAAAGTGGCAAGTGGCCGACACCGCACTTTAATATACTGCTTGTTATTACAACTTGTCGCCACTTAATGTGACTAAACACTGCGGCTCCTCTGACACTTGATACATCACTACCACCACTTTGCTGCGACACCGCGCCATTCAACATTGACCTTTATTACAATAACATAAAGGTTTAGCAACATGAAAATTTCAAGTTGGTGATGAAGTGTTGTATCCACAGGCGCTACTCGTCTCAGTTTGACAGAAACAAAAAAATAATTTCGTCAGTGTTGGCGTTGGGCGCCAACATTTGGGACAAATGTTTAGTGTAATGTAGACGCCGCAACTGAGGAGTGATCACTCCAGAGATATGACAGCTGTTAACACAGATTTACATGGAAATTAATTTGACGTGACTTTTGAGGAAATTGCCGTTAGGTAAGTTAATTAATGAATTTTGTGTGTCGATTGCTTCATAAGCAATAGCACTTCAGAAACTTGTGTAACATGTGAGTTAAACAATGGAAATAGGGAGAGTTTAGTTCCTGTGTCTTGAATTCTTGGTAAATATGTTGAAAATTAAAAGTATTAATATATATTTAGATAAGCTTTCCGCTTTAGCAATAGGAAAATGAAAAGATTATAATCTACAACTAAGGATTTTGAAAATATGTAAGTTCCCTCCGTGTCACCAAATAAACAGTGAACTGGGAGAAATGCTTAGGTAATCCGAAACAATGACTCTTCAACTGAACAAAAACGTTATCGACTTATTTCATTAAATTACGCATGCTTATGGTTCACTATTGATAAATCCTGAAACAAGTAGAAATAAAACAAGCACATGACTTCAATCAATGACTGAAACGATGTCGTCTGTGGTCCATACGACCAATGAGGTCGCAGCCTCATTACACTCGTGACTTTTATTCGGCACACACAAAACAATAGGCCCCTAATTTTCAAATTAAAAATGTCTGCCGCTAAACAATAGCGGCAAAGCGGGCATCGCAGCGGCAGCGCCCGCCATGGCAATTGTTTTAGAAAACAATAAAATTTGCCGCCATGATGGAAATGTCAAAATCCACTCGCGGATTCCGCCCCGTGGCGTTCCAAATATGAAATTCCCGCACAGAAATGGCGACGGAGGCAATTTTTACAAATGGCTGCCGGCGAGAGCCAGGTTTGTTTTCTGTGACGCTTTTCATGCGCTGGGGTTGAACACACGGCACACACCGCACGCTCGCACGTACACACCACACACGCATCCACCACAACAACACTGCGGTTATGGATTGATAGTCACACGTCGTTATCTGTTACGTAGTAGGTACACTTGTAAGCAGCATAGTCGTCTAATCGACTTCATAAACATGTTTTTGTTAAGCGAAGCTACCGGATGGTCTCCATGTTCATTAGTCACACACAACCCTTCACGTCAATTAATTTCCTCCAATCTCCGTGACCTTCGTTATATTAAGTAATTCGAACCCCCGACTTTTTATATCTTTATCACGAAAACTAATTTGCATTTAGCAGAATATTTTCTAAAACCTCACGTTCTAAGCGAATTTGCCCTTCTGTTTCAAGAGGGTAATATGTCCAATAAGGGCTAATGAAGGTTGGTCTCTAGCGAGGTACGAATAGGGTTGAGTTTCCGATTGTTATTATATAGGAGTATGATTTGTGGTATTGGCTGGGTCGAGCGGCTGCGCGGTGACGTTTGGCGTTTGCCGGATTCATTACTGAGACAAAGGCGGGGGTGAGGTGCACGGGTGTGTTAGAGGGGGGCTCACACGAGGGATGCCCTCCTCATCCCCCCACGCATACCTCATCCCCGCCACACAGCCACTTTCCTAAATCACCGGCAAATGTATTGTTCTCCATAGTTTCAGCGAAGCTTCTAATTTATAGGTACTAATCGTCGAGCCACTCTGTTAATCAAAATACTTCGGCAATCATTTTTCACGGGCTGTTTATTACGGCGCCTTTTGTCTCGGCGTTTCAATACGCGCCTGACATTAGTATCTACCTTGACACTTTGAGGATCTAAACAAAAGCTTACTGCGCAAGCTTTTTATAAACTCCTCTAATACTGTCACATGACGTACGAGTGACAGTACCACTATGAAACTACCTACTTTTGTTAATCTGTTCAGATGTGATGCGTGTGCTGTTAGTGGAACCGATTCGATTACTGTAGTTTAAGGCTAATAGGTACAGTCACGAGCAATAATATATAAACATTGTCACATTTTCTAAATTATCTTAACTTCTACCATTCAAAAAATATGTGTACGATATTTTCTTCTAAATTACCTAACCATCAAACTGTGTCAAAACTGGGTATACATTGGTTTCACAGTAATGTAAACGAAACAAAATCAATAAAAGTTTACACTTCCAATGTCATTTTTAACTATCCATGACAATTTCTATAACATATATACACGTAATACAAACTGTATACGTGTTATTGGAATTGTGATGTATACATTAAAATGATATTGAAAGTGTATACCTACTTTTTCCTGTTTTTATTTATTTATTTATTTAAACATCATGCACAAGAGTGGTACATAGGCGGACTTAATGCCACAAGGCATTCTCAGGGCATGTTTTGTATTTGGGGTTTTTGTTAAGTTTATTACAGTAATAATTACAGTTTTATAAATAAACAGGGGTTGGTTACTGCAATAAAACAAGGGCTTACGAAATCAGTGTAGTAATTAGTTACCAAACGTAATGATTAATAATAAAGCCTATTAAATATAATAGCGTAGTTGTAATCATTTATATTAAATCACAATTTAATCAAGTAAGTCACTATCGCTACACATAATTATTGTTCATTTTAAATACGAGGTATCGGTACTTCCCATCGGGACTGCGGATCCTCGGCACAAGGGCTAAGAAGGAACATGGGTGGTTTTTAGTCAGTAGAAGTCTGACACTCTCACACACACTGGTTATTCGATGATTTTCGACCCGCGAAAAAAAAAAGAAAAAGTATCGGCACTTAAATTAATTAAAATCTTGTGTAGCCACCTTCAGCGTTTATAACATCTTGCAACCTTTCCTGCATTGACGAAACCATATTTTTACATACGTTATTGCCTCTAAAACTATCCCATATCACATGGACGTGTCTAACCAAGGCTTCTCTGGTTCTAGCTTGGTTGCTGTCCCACTCTTGGACCATCAGTCCCCACAAATTCTCAATAGGATTGAGGTCTGGGCTTTTAGGCGGCCACGGCAACGAATTCACGCAATTTCGGTTACGACTAAACCAGGCCTGAGTGTATCGACAAAATCAATAGGCGTCAGCTCGGGAAAGTATACCTCCAGACTAGGCAGTAAAACTTCGTCTAAAATACTGGTATATGGCTCGCTTGAATTCTAATTCATGTAGCAACATTAAATCGCAAAAAATAAGTATGCCAGCTGTGTCCGAAAATTCCTGCCTAACACAAGATTTTAATTAATTTAAGTACCGATACTTTTTCTTTTTTTTTTCGCGGGTGGAAAATCATCGAATAACCAGTGTGTGTGAGAGTGTCAGACTTCTACTGACTAAAAACCACCCATGTTCTTTCTTAGCCCTTGTGCCGAGGCCCCGACGGGACCCGCAGTCCCGATGGGAAGTACCGATACCTCGTATTTAAAATGAACAATAATTATGTGTAGCGATAGTGACTTACTTGATTAAATTGTGATTTAATATAAATGATTACAACTACGCTATTATATTTAATAGGCTTTATTATTAATCATTACGTTTGGTAACTAATTACTACACTGATTTCGTAAGCCCTTGTTTTATTGCAGTAACCAACCCCTGTTTATTTATAAAACTGTAATTATTACTGTAATAAACTTAACAAAAACCCCAAATACAAAACATGCCCTGAGAATGCCTTGTGACATTAAGTCCGCCTATGTACCACTCTTGTGCATGATGTTTAAATAAATAAATAAATAAAAACAGGAAAAAGTAGGTATACACTTTCAATATCATTTTAATGTATACATGACAATTCCAATAACACGTATACAGTTTGTATTATGTGTATATATGTTATAGAAATTGTCATGGATAGTTAAAAATGACATTGGAAGTGTAAACTTTTATTGATTTTGTTTCGTTTACATTACTGTGAAACCAATGTATACCCAGTTTTGACACAGTTTGATGGTTAGGTAATTTAGAAGAAAATATCGTACACATATTTTTTGAATGGTAGAAGTTAAGATAATTTAGAAAATGTGACAATGTTTATATATTATTGCTCGTGACTGTACCTCCTACAATGCAAATCTATCGCAGTGTTATCATCCCCTATGGTTACTCTCAGTAGATACACTGCTAGGTAGATACACTGCTAGGTAGATACACTGCTAGGTAGATACACTGCTAGGTAGATACACTGCTAGGTAGATACACTGCTAGGTAGATACACTGCTAGGTAGATACACTGCTAGGTAGATACACTGCTAGGTAGATACACTGCTAGGTAGATACACTGCTAGGTAGATACACTGCTAGGTAGGCTTCATGGAGCTAGGTCTCTGTCTCTCTTCGCTTCAACTCTTGTATTTTAGATTAGTGGACAACTTATCTTTAGCGAAGAGAAAAGTGAAGCGTCTGATATCAGCTTCAGCAATTGGCCTCTTCTTCGAGATGTTAACCTCTTTGACTATTGCTTTAGTTTATTTTAATAATACAAGTTAGGTCTCAGGAGAACTAAAAAAAATATAAATGTTTTAAAGAATGTGAGAACTCTAAAGAAACAGTCGTACAACCATGCCCAAGAACCTTTTTTTCCCATCAACAACCGCGAAACAACACTAATCTCGTCCCTCCTTTGCCAGCAAATCTTAATAATTCTATTAGAACTCGTTGGAGACAAAAGTGCGACTCACCGGTGAGATGGGGCTGCGATCCGGGGCTGTACGGCGACTTGATTTGCGGGAACCCTGCAACAATTACATCATTAATTAAGAACATTTACAAACAACGCCCGCTAGGAATTCCAATTTAAAAGTGCTTCCGCCGAGGATGCACACGCCACTGTGCCCGCGATGGCGAGCCGCTTTCCTAGTTGTTACATTGTGGGACGTGGATTGGCAATTATTGTTTTGTTTTGTTTAATAATCACTCCTTATTATCTAGGCTACATTTATGTCAGGCCTGGTTAGGCAAAAATTATATAAAGCTAAGGGTGATTTTAAAGAGATTTTGACAAGATGTTCAAGAACACACTTTTGTGTTATATCACAACCATAACATACTGTAATAATCAATCCGCTTACTAAAAAACGTTTTACAAAAAAAAAAAAACAACCGACTTCCGAAAAAGACACTGCAAAGTGAAAAATAACTTTGATTTCGGAAGTCGGTGTAGTTGGGTTCGCATTTTCGTTGTTTATCACCGACTTCCGAAATTAAAGTTATTTTTCACTTTGCAGTGTCTTTTTTGTAAGTAGATTGTTTTTATTTTTTTTTTATTTGTAAAAAGATTTTATTTTTCACTTTTAATTAGTATTTACCCCAACAAATTCGTATAACACTACTTGTGTAATTATCAGTGACAGGAAGTTAGTATAACATCATTAAAATAAAGTGGCAAAAATACGTATTGTTGAAGCCAACTCAAAAACTACCCCAGCAAATATAATAAAATTTAGGTATATGGGACCACCCCTGAGGCATACTCCTTCTATTAAAAAAAAAGTATATATGTAAAGAGGGATAATAAATAGCTAAAATATAAAATATGACAAGTTATAAGAATATTATGAGGAATGCTAACAATATTGTGGCCCACTACATTATCCGCACATTACAAACACAAATGGTAATGAGTGCCACTAAATGAGCAATAAAATGAATAAATTATTACATCATAATAACACAATAAAATAATAAGAAGAAGAACAATAAAAGACATAACACAATAACAATAAGCAAAAATAGAAATATTAAAAATATAGGACTAACATTCATTAATATTATCATTATTATTACATAGGAGTTTCATTACATTCCATTTGAATTTAGATTTTGAGCATATAAAAATATCAATATCAATGAAATCTTGATTATAAGAATCTACCATACGACGAATAGGGCAGCGCAAACCAGAATTAGTTCGATGTTGACAGCAAACAAAGTACCTGCACGAACACTACACTTAGTAACGGTGCGAGGGACTGCATAACAGAATTGGCTCGTGAGGTCAATTGAGTCAAAGCCACTATGGACAACAGCTGTATGTATGTACAGTGGCTTCCAAGAGTTTAAGTCTGGCTTCCAAGGTAATCTGCTAGTATTTATGTAACAACTGAGAATACGACAAGTAGGTATATCCCGTGACACCTATAATGCAAGGCTCGAAGAAAATTGCCGGAGATATCACGTAACATACCTACATACAAAAAAAATTTCGTTTACTTGAATTTTACAAGCTTTTATTTAACTTGCAATGCATGTACAGACGCCAGCACATCAAGCTACCCGAAACTGTCAGATTCTCCCAATCAACTTTGAACCTTATGCTTTAGCGCTAAAGTTGAAAATCTATTAAAGAAATCTGACCGATTGTAGTAGTAGATAGTTGTAACTCTATGTTTGTTCGGGTGGAATCTTGATACTCAATTTTCAAGCAGATATCTTTACCCGATTGAGCTGAAGTTTTGTATACACATATAGTTTGAATGACAATGCATGGTTAGCTGTGTGACGTCATTATAAATCCAACACGGCGGAACACCTAAGATAACGGAATAGTATTTTTTTAATGCACGCCTACAATATGGGTATCAAATGAAAGGGCTTGCTGAGAATAACTCGAAAACTTAAGTGACATCACTCTAAATCCAAAATGGCGGACTTCTAAAGATGGCAGACTACGTTTAATATGCTTTCCTACAATATGTTTATCAAATGAAAGGACTTATTGAGAATACGAATGCGAGTTAAACTCTTTTGCTCCAATCCATTTCAAATTTTGGTGTGCTGGGGTTTTTAGAGTCCTCGATTATGATATTGAGGTTGAGGTTGTTCGAGTCTGTAGCATCGGTTGGTTAACTTTAACTTGTGTAATTTGACGAGATAGGCGTCAAAAGCACTGGTTTGCAACCTGTCTAGGAGAAGGATAACTCCAAAATCAAACCCGGAACTGTGTTTCGTAAGGCACAAGTAAGCTTCAAGCTGAAATAAGTGGCGCATTCCGCCATACAAAAAACTCACGAAAGCTCAACGCTGCTGGTCAAGCATACGTGGCCTTAAGTAAGTTAAAATCATTAGAAGGCCTCCTTATTGAAGAGCTAGACTGTTCGAAACCAATCGGCAAACGAACTTGCAACAGTGATGCGTTGAATGAGATGAACAGACTGAGAAACATGTCCAGCGATAACTAAAAAGTAAAAAATAAATCGAAAGTAAAAAAACTTTTTTAAAAACTAGCTTTTATTTAAATGCGCTAAAAAGAATAAAATACACTTTTCCTTTAAACTTTTACTATCAACTTATAACGCCATTACACAATTCATATGTTATAAAAGCTTGTCGCAAGATTCAAGTACCTACTCGTATTTACTTAGTTTGAAAATTTTAAAAATTAAAATCAATCAGATCACGCTATTTAATTTACTTATTTATCTACAGGGGTGTATATGAATGTAGATGGATGGAAAGGGAAAGGAAGAAAAGATGGATGGACGGTGTGAGGAATGATATGAAAGAGAAAGGAGTAAATGATGCCATGACGTCTAACAGGGAAGAATGGAAGAAGAAAACGTGCTGCGCCGACCCCAAATAAAATGGGACAAGGGCAGGAAGAAGAAGAAGTTTATCTACAGAGGTAAATCTCGCGACAAGCTTTTATATCATATAAAGGTAATGACGTTTTAAGTTGATAGTAAAAAGTTTAAGGGAAACGTTTATTTTTTTCTTTTTAGCGCATTTAAATAAAGCTTTTTTTAAAGTTCTTTACTTTTAATTTATTTACCAGTAATTTTGGTTTAAAAATCAAACTACTAAACCGATTTTTATGAAAATTCTTTGGGACCAAGCTGCAAGTATATCCTTTAAAATAAAAATAAATAGAATTTTGCAAATCGGCTTATAAATAACGGAGTTATGAAGTAAAAAACATTAAAAAAATATTCAAACGAATTGATAGCCTCCTCCTTTTTTTAAGTCGGTTAAAAAGGTGGTTATCATGACAATGTCTCTCCAAGATCTCACATTATACATATGTAGTACCTAGTGTTTGAAAAATAGTGCCGGAATATTAAAATGGTTAGCTACATACTCTGACATATTTATTTATTTATAAATACTTACATAAACTTACTTACAAGTGCTTTAAAATCATCCTAATTGTTGACCTTACATAGTACATGTGCATGTGGCACCTCAGTCAATTATTTACTGGATTATGTGCACATTTCACAGCATCATCTATGTAAATGACAAAGAAATGAATTAAGATTGAACAGTTTTTATGATTAGGAGAATTTAATAAAAATATCATCATTCAGTTCAAAATGCTCAAATCGTATTGATGTAGAAGCAATCGCTGTGAAATCTTCTTACGTTTCAATATTTACACTTGAACAATGCGGACTAGTTTGAAGACTATTGGGTTACCGACTACCCGCAAAAAGTTTCCTCGTTGAAGGGACAATCGCTTGAAATCCGCAGACATAGACAATGTACGCGTAACTTGAAGACAGCTCTATTGAACAAGAAGTGGCGCACACGCACGCAAGGATGGCAAGGCAAAATTAATAAGTTAAAATATAGCAGAGATTAATTTTAAATGAAATAACCATAAACTTAATTTCTAAAAGGCCTTATTCTCCAGTTGTAAGAAAAACTAACCGACTCTTTTGAAAAATTCAACAACCACAGAGTTTTCTTACAACAATTTTTCAGATCAGTTTTGCTTTAATAACCCGATTGGTTGGTAGTGTTGGTAGTGTTGGTAGCTACATTTAATATCTAGTTCTAATGGATTACTAAACCATTAAAAAAATAAGTTTTGCCATAATCAAGTCCTCTTGACAGCGACAATTTTCCAAAGATCTCTTTATTCTTACCTTTTAGAATTCAACATATAATCAAATCTCACTATCAAATATCACTATACTCGGTTCATTTAATGATATACTTGGTTACAAACAATTTTAAAACGAATAGTCCCAAAACGCATCTATCCGCTTGGCAGCCCTAGTCACTTCAAACGCATATACCCACTTGGCAGCCCTAGTCACTTCAAACAGCTGTCAGTTACCTGATTGTCGTACAATTTTAACAATATTAAGAGAAAAAACGCAACAAAAGGTGAGTTAAATACTTCCTCAATTATGTTAGGTGTAAGATAAATAAAGGCGGGTTCAGACTGACCGCATTGTGTTCGAACAATGGGGATAGTTCCGTGCGCTGGCGCTCCCAGCTTTGTGCTGTTGGGTTAGGTCAGCGAGGCGGTTGTGAAAGTCAGATGACCTGAAAATGTATCGCCGTGTAGATGTTTTTCCATAATTAGAGTACTAGGCAATTGTGAAGAGGACAATTTAAGCAGCTTCTAATTTTTGCATACTTTATCTGTAACTAACTATCAGGTTGGCACAAAGTTATGAGACACTTGGATTACTTATATGATGAACGGATTTGTATAAACACTGCTGAATTTAATTTATAAGTTAAGAATTATTCTAAATATTTAAAAAAGTCTGTAGTAAGGCCAAGTCACGTTATTTCAGTTCAAAAATTAAAAATAGTAGTAACATTATTAAAAAAAAAATGTTTATTGCATCATCTTAAATAACTTATACTATTACAGTGGAAAGAATCCTTTTAAGCAATAATTTGCTTGTGTTAGGATGCTCCGCCCTTCCCCAGGTTAAATAATTGTTATTAAGATATTATAATTATTATATTTATTCAATTCAATTCATTTATTCAATAACAATTTTTACATCGTGTCTGAATTTCTAAACTAAATATATAAGAAACATCATGCATGCAATCCATATTTAAATCATTACAATTATCCAAATTACATTAAAATGAGAATATTAATAAATATAATATAAAATATAAAAATTAATGTCATAAGTCAATTATTCATAAAATTCAATTAATTCCATTCAATTCAATAAGTTTTAAATTACATAATGTTGTTACTTCCGAATTTTGTATTTATTTATAACTCATCAATGGAATATAGACACTTATTTAACAAGAACCGTTTAAGCTTATTCTGAAACCCACTTGTATATACTAGACTTTTTATTTCTTATTTATTTCTTATTATTGTTCACCGCTGTGTCAACCAAAGCACCTGCCATCTAATCTCTTCATCACCCTTGGTTGACTGGTAGGGAATGCCTAAAGCAATAAGTTCGCCTTTGTACCTTTTGTACGAAAAGTTTAAATAAATAATATTGAGCCCTTTCAAAATAATGTAAACTTATACAAAATAAAAATATAAACTAAAATAAAAACCAAAACGCGTAGGGATGCACGTGTTATGTGAGTAGGAGATGGTGTGGAGGTGAATGTGCATGTGAGTAGTGGGTGTGAGTAAGTGAGGGAGTGAGAGGGTGGGTGTGGAGGGTAGTACCTACACAGTAACATGGTGGAAATAAAATTATTTACAGTAATTTGAGGTTAAATGCAGTTTTTTTTTTTTGCTACCTAACCCTACGACTAGTCTTGGGATCGGAAATGACTTGGAATGTCATTTATAGCGAAACAAGAAGGTCATGCAACCGAAGTAGTGACTACAGCCTTGATATTGATGACAATTTACCTCATTAAGTCAGATTCTCAAGTCACCGCCGCCTTTGAAAATTTCTTTGCAGAGATTCCCGTGTCAACTACTAAATCTCTAAGCTCATCACGCACTGCCGCAGGGTATTTACTTAAAGAAAACGTTCCAGTTCGTGTTTCTGATTTTCACTTCCAATATGTCACCTGTATAGATATAATTAAAACTTTTCACAATCTATGGGGTAATTTTGTGGATGTTGTTAAGTCAATTATAAACATTGTAGCTACTTTAGCTGCTATATTTAATAATTGTATTGATCGTAATGAGTTTCCTGATCTTATGAAACACAGTAAAATAATACCGTTGTTTAAATCGGGTAGTACATAAGACCCTACTAAATAGACCTATTTCAGTATTTTAAATCAAATGCAAAGATTTTTCAATAAAAATAAATTACTGTATAACAAACAGTTCGGTTTCACAAGGGGTCGTTCGACTACTGATTGAGTTGAACCTTTAGGACATATTTATAATGCATAGGAGGACAAATGCGATGCTTTGGGCATCTTTTGCGATTTGTCCAAGGCATTCGATTGTGTTCTTCATAAAGAAAACTAACTAACTTAATCAGGAAACTTCACCACTACGGAATCAGGAACGCCGCTCTGGATCTTCTTACTTCTTACTTAAATGATAGGATTCAGACAGTTGATATTAACGGAAAAAGGTCACTCGGATCTGTAGTAAGAATGGGGGTCCCCCAGGGCTCAATTCTTGGCCCATTTCTATTTATTATAGAATAGCATAAAATGTTATACTCTTTATTGCGTATGTACATCATATATATGTATTACAGACATAACTATAGAAATTGCATGAAATATTGAAATTTGATATAAATTTTCATTGTTCATCTCTTATGAGGTAAGCCTCATAAGAGATGAACATGCTATAGTGTTGTTTGCAGATGACACTTCACTTTTTTTTAAACTCAAACTTCAGCAGCTAGTTACTGACAGTATAAATAGCGCCCTCGCAAAAGTAGTTGTTATTGATTAAATGTGTGTGTGTGAGGTCTTCAGGACTTGGGTGCTCTTCAATGAAGATTTTATATTCGTTGGTAATTTGATATATTTATTAATTTTAAAAAATATGTAGATATTCATGCGCTCGCGCCTGCGGTCGGTTGTTCAAGTGATTTCGTGCGCGGCCGTCGACTGAAGGCGGCCGGTGGCGCTGCGGTTCGCTCGCGCCCCGCCGCCCCCTCGGATGTGTTATCCCCGCGTTCGGTTGAATGATGGGCTATATAGATGCGTAAACATACCTAGTTGTGCGATCAAATTCGAAGTTTATTCATATTCGCCTATAGGTGTCTATGTCTAACTATTTTCGTATGTAATACTAAAACTATTATTTGTAAACAAAATCTTTGGTGCAATCTCATTACCTTTTCAGTTAGCACCATTTTCAGACTCCTAAGCATTTCAAACGCATATAAATTTTCTGTTCTATAGACGGTGCTCATAATTTACTACTATTTATTTTTTTAAATAACTATAACAGTTAAAAGCTTGTTGATTGTCCAGTGGTTCTTAAGCTCACACACTGCACATTGTTAACATTGGATGCGCCGGCGCAGATAGACCCTTTTGTCTTAAACTCTAGTCAACAAGTGACAAAAAACTGTGTACAGAGGATGACACGCTCTTGACTCCAAGTCAACAGCGTGTTTAACGTGAACAACACTTCATTGGCCCACTTCTCAACACGCTGTTGTCATTAGAACACTATGCTCTTGTGCAAGTCCTTTTGTCTCATGTGAAGATGACATAAAAAGAGAGATCGAATTACTTATCATACACGACACGCTCATGCGATGTGCATTTGATAGGTGTGATTAAAATGAATAAGAATTGGAATTCAATTGATTACGCCGCTTTTTATAAATCTGATATACAAATTACATATAAACCAAAAATCAATAACGTTAAATACTAATAAGAAGATCTCCACATCTAACCACCACCACACATAATTAACACAATCACACATCAAACACAATTATAATTAAATATAAAAATGTTTACTAACAATAGGCTCAGCGCTCAACTAATAGCTCAATGAGTACGCCTCACCGTCAATCGAGCGCCATTGTCGATTCGTATCAAATTCCTTTCCTTTAATTAATACAAATGTTAGGGATTTAATTGAGTCTGCGCCCCACTCGAGTCAATCAGCGGCGCGACGGCGTGACGGCGCGTCAACTTACATAAGACTCGACAAGAACTTGCTAGTAATGACTCATCATCATTATTTTATTTTATTTCTATCGACACTCGCCTGTCAGCTGTTTTATTGGGTGAGTTAATTGTTGTATTTTATTGGCGTGGCTTTGAAAAGGAAACTTAGGTTGGCAGTTGTGATAGTTACCTACTTAAACCCGCTTATGCTAAAACGCTGCAATTAGCTGAACGTATTCTGGCATTATACGTTTTACCTCTTTTGTTTCAAATGATGCCCAAAGCATGCTACGCAAGTATTCTATATTTTTATTTCATAAAGAAAAGCCAAGTGAAAAAGACCACAGAAACGCCACATGAAGCTATCGTAAACGTTCCTTTAGAGAACCCAACTTGTAATAAAATTAGCCGCAGCATCCTACAGATTGTTCGTGTAAACTGCTTATAATGTATATTAATTTCCCGTTAACCCGTGTCACAATTCATTAGCGCGCTGGGGCGCCGCCATCTTGGATTAAACGTCACATTACGATTCCGGACACGTTCGCTGCTGCGTGCAGTTGTCGTACCGTGTACGCTAGGCTTTACTGTAACGTGCTAACATGCTGATGTATTAGATGCTCGTGTGTTTTTGTTGATTAGTTGTCAGGTTGAAAGGTTATATGATGTTGTGGAGGCAGGATTAGCTTGCACAGTTTTGAACTTGGCATCATCTGGCATTAACATATAGGGTGTTAGCAACCATTTGAGATAGGTAAACGCTTGTTTTTTTAATGTTCTTCATCTTGCTTTGCATCGTCTTATCTCTCACCATTTCTTATGATCGATAAATATGTGTGTCTTAATGTCCCAACTATACCGTGAATTCCCCATTAAAATGTAATTCGAAAATTAACTCCTCCATAAGCCCGTGAAAGCTCTAACAATGGGTTTGAAACGAGCAATAAACTTCACAGCAGAATAGAAGTTGTAAACGATTCGCATTCCGGCCGCATTACTGAACTATATGACGCCAATAAATTAATATCCAATCGACTCGAGGGTTACTTAATTGAGCTCGGCTGTCACACTAAACTTGTAATCCTGCAAGAATGTTCTGCACACCACTGTGCAAGAAACAACCAGTAGCGCAAGAACTGCAGTGAGCTATGCAATGAGCCCGCGCTTGCCGGGGCTGAACCACGCGGGGGAGGTGCGCTGTGCCACGCTATAGTGGTGGTTATAATACCATCTAATGCGCGGAGCTATTTCAATTACCGCGCCGACCGCCGCCGCGTGCCCTCCGCATTTTGTTGGCTAATCCGCTAACAAAAGAGCTCTTATAATTTGAGATGCAAGCTAAGTCCGTGATTTAAGGTAATTGAAATTTTATTGCAAGTGTTCTAATGAAGCAGTTGTTCATTGAGATAATGATGATCAAATGTTGTCAATAAAGTAAGTATCTATTGATTGTCCGAGACTTGATTGGAACTGTGGAGTCATTTTCCTGACGCTAGTTATACTTTATGAGTTAATGTCATCATAATCTTGAGTGTCAAAAACCACCTAGTGTTAATTGATTTCTTTATTTTCTGGGAATCAATAAGAGCTTCGTCAATAAACGGTCAAACCTACCGCCACTGTACATTTCCTTCCCAACCAATTATTTCTTCAAACAGGTGCAAGAAAAATAAAGTAAAACATAAGTAGAGTGACGGCAACTTTACAACAACCCCCTGTAGTAACAACAACAGTTGCACGGTAGCTGCGCAGACGCAGGCCTACACAAACACACACTTCCGCGAAACTCATACGAAACCTGTCAAGTGGAGTTGTCATTATGTACTTCAAATTAATAATTGTGTTATTTTGGGGTTTGTAGAAAATTTATATGAAGTAATTTTAGGGTGATTTTTGGAATAGTGTCTTGTGATTTTTGACTTATATTAAGGGGTATAATTATTGAATAACCATAATAAATTCAGAACTTACTACTAATTTCGATTTTACTAGCTGCGCCCCGCAGTTTCACCCACATAATTCTCGATCCCGTAAGAATATCGGGATAAAAAGTATACTTTGTGTTAATTCTAGTTATAAACTATTTGTGTGCCTTTCATCAAAATTGGTCCAGCCGTTTGAGCGTGAAGAAGCAACAAACATACAAACACACACACACACACTCACAAACTTTCGTCTTTATAAAATTAGATTTTATAAATGAATTACCTACTTAGTACTTACTGGGTATATATATCAATGTAAGTACCCATAGGTGACGATCAAAGATCTTGATTAGGAGTTAGTATTCACCAATAACAAAGTTTACCTTATGGTGGGAATACCATGAAGTGCTCAGGAACATTATTGAATACCAAGATAGGCATTTTCACCATCTGAAGCTGACATAGCTCCGTTACACATTGGACATTTCTACAACATGTTGATCAGCCGTGCGATTCTGTGACCAATCTCACCGTGAAAACTTGGGTGAAGTGAGCGTGGAGTGAGTCGTCAATAGTGTCAATCCCTAGCATCAGCATGACCCACAGCTCACTCTATGCTCACTTCACTATAGTTATCACGGTGAGATTTTTACAGAATCGACCGGCAGAATATACATATACCTAAATCTCATCAAAGGATATGAGAAAGTCAAGGAGAACTTCCTTTCTCTTCCCACCTCTAGATGGCGCTATCAATACAAGCCTAACATTAAAAAAATAACTGAATAAAAACCCACAAATCCTATTTAAATAACAAAAAGACATTTGGAGTGCCACAATAGCCCTGGCTCAATAATGTGCTGTTTTTGTCACCGTGACAATCTTGCCTTTGTCAAAGAGGTGTCGCTTGTCACAACATTGTGGCTCGACAGAACTGGGTGTAGTGACATAAGACCACAATAGGGCTTAGTGTAAGGGTTACTTACCCCGTTGTAAGTCCCGGGTAACCCTGCCTCTAGTGCACGAAGGTGTAATTTTGTAATTATCTTCGTTATGGTTATGTTATTATATTGCATGTATGTGTGTTTGTGTGTGTGTAGGTATGTGTTTATGAATATGTGCAGGTATTTTGAATGTGGAAGGCGTTTTAATGATGGTAAGTGACGTCATGCTGTGTGTGAATGTTAAGCATGGCGGGGTAAGCACTCCATGCTAGCGGCTTCAGCGGAAATTTCAACAGAGAATTTTTGTGTATGTTGGTCTTACTGAGTGTAACTTACCTGTAAAATATTACTTCAAAATATGCATTGGTTTTCGAGAAAATTGTGAAAATATTTTTGAAGATAAATTTTTTTTCTCGTTAATAGTTCAAAATTTAGCAATGCCCATAGTATATGTTGTACATACCTTAGAGAGACAACATATCATGATATTTTTTTTTAATCTCGAGATAATTGTTTTTTTTTTCTTAATTAATTTCATGTTTTCTAAACAACACCAACGAAATTTTCAATGAAAAACACCCTTATCATGATCTACAACATATATTTGGATCCAAATTTTTATGTGGGTGGAAGGGGTTTTTTTTCTCGTAGGTATTACATAATTTATTATTTATCCTACGATAAATTCCCCGTCTGGCCGAACAATTAAGTTATCTATCCAAGAAAGAAAATATGATAGCAGTTATTGAAGAGGATAGTGATCATGAATAATTATTTTTATTTTTAATTCTTTTCGAATTATTTTAGAAAAAAAAAGAAAACCCACCCACGTAAAAATTGCCATTTCTAATTGGCTTTCGGGTGATTATGATTTCCTTTTGTGTCTGTTTTTAATAGCTGTAAGTCCTCCATGTACTTAGATAAATAAATAAATAACAACTGCATTCATACATTTTAAAACCTGTACTCAGCTCGGGAATCGAACCCGGTCGTTTTGAAAAAAAAAACTAACACTATTTCTATTTAGATATCGATTGTGTAGGTCTTAAGCAGTAAATGTTTCTATGGAACATGATGTCTAAAATAAATAAAAGGCATTGTTTTCACATACTTTTATTTATTTTAGTAGTTGTTCGAAGTGACCACCATTACAATATTCAACAAGTTCAGGCATGTAAACTTGTCTCTATGGTTGTTTATAGGTACCTCTTTGCCATCGCAACTTGTTACATATACCGCTTTACATATCATATGGCATTGGCATTGCATTAAACCATTCCGGAAGTTTTGTTATCTGCGATAATATTATCTATTCATGATTTGCTTCCTTCTATTAATCAAAACACTAAAAATCAATTGAAAAGCCCACTACATACTTATTTTAAGTATGCAGATACAGAGGCGTGATAAACCTCATTTGAAAATGGAACGTCTTCGTGTGACTGGCCGAATAGCAATAAAAAAAAAGAAAAAAACATTGCAGTGTCATTGTTTTGGCGGGAACTTAAAATTTTGCTTAGGTATTTTTGTGTGTATCGCTATGTGGTTGGGAAAATGCCTTTTACAAACAATGAGCAGTTGGATTTATTGGAAGCTTACTTTAAAAATGACAGAAATTGCTTCCGTGCACTACATTGGTACCATATTAAATATCCGACACGTATTTTACCTACTCGTAAGATATTCAATAAAATTGTTCACAATTTGAAGACCCATGGAAGTTTTAAAAAGCCAAAAATAATAAAACCAAGAAAATGTGATGAAAACATGGAAATGAACGTTTTAACCTATTTTGAAGCAACACCAGATGCCTCAACCCGTGATGCAAGTCGTGATATTCCTGAAATTTCACGTCCAACTATTCAACGAACCCTAAAGAAATACAAATACAAGTACAAGAATGGACATTGGGTGCAGGCCTTACATGCAGGTGATGATATTAGACGATTTGAATTTTGTAATTGGATAAAAGAAAAAATGGGTCTAGACAGACATTTTTTAAAGAGCGTAATATTTTCTGATGAAACGCAATTTTCCAACAACGGAATGTACAATCGTAAAAATCATCACTATTGGAGTCGAGAAAATCCCTTAAGAATGCACGGAGGACGCCATCAAGTTAGATTCTCATTTAACTGCTGGGTCGGCCTACTTTATAATAAGGTACTCATGTTTAAAATTTATGATGGACATTTGGATAGATTCAAGTACCTTGCAATCTTAGAAGATCTTTTAGAGGCCCTAGGAGAAATGTCAGCAGAAGTAAGAGAACAACTTTACTTACAACAGGATGGAGCACCGGCTCACAATAGTCGCATAGCTAGAGACTTTTTAACTGAGCACTTTTCCCAGAAATGGATTGGTACGAATGGCCTTATCAAATGGCCCGCGAGGTCGCCCGATTTAACGCCTCTAGACTATTTCTTGTGGGGTTATGTTAAGGATGAAGTGTACAAAACAAGCTATGACACCGTTGAAGACCTAAAAGCAGCCATAGAGTCAATTTTAACGCAAATTCACCACATGAAGATACAAAATACAATAGTAAGATCGTTACCTAAACGTGTTGAATATTGTATTGAAAAAAACGGTGGTCACTTCGAACACCTACTAAAATAAATAAAAGTATGAGAAAACAATGCATTTTATTCATTTTATACATCATGTTCCATAGAAACATTTATTGCTTAAGACCTACACAATCGATATCTAAATAGAAATAGTGTTAGTTTTTTTTTTCAAAACGACCGAGTTCGATTCCCGAGCTGAGTACAGGTTTTTTTAAAATGTATGAATGCAGTTTTTCTTGTTATTAAAATCGATGACATGGTTCCTAAGAACAGATCTTCGTATATCTTATAGTTTCGGACTTTCCCATACCGACCGCTCGGAATGAGCCATCCTGTATATGAACATGCATTCTCTCTTTCTTTAATCTTAATTTTGCACAAAAGCATTTCTACAAAACGTTTAAATTAAAGTAAATACTATATGCTATTGAAAGCAAGAAAATAGGTCCTTCGCGTCAATTTAGATTGAGTAATAAGTGTGGATATTATTTGCATGAACTTGCGCTACAAATGCTTGTTTCGGTGTCATAGCAAATGTACCTAGAATTTCTATTCACCGGAACATCTCTTGGAGTAAAACCCAAGTCATAAAAATTTGGCTGATCTTAAACATGTTTGATCACATTGAAATTAAAAATTAATATTTTCATGTAAGCTCTTCAATTAAATAATTTCATCAAAACAATGTATCCTCCACATAATGTTGTGAAACTGAACGAAATTTATCAATTCATTGAATTGTAATTAGTACCGCTGATTGTATCTGTTTAGTTATTATACAACAAGCGAAAGCGGATAATTTATCGGGACCACTGGAGGGCACAGCCCTTGTTCCTACCGAAATCATTGACTCAATACAATACACAGCCCACCCACTAATATCAACTCAATCTACCTGCATATAGAACTCGAATTGGTTCAGAGAGTTGCAGAAAAAATAATAAGATGAGTAGGTACACAATGGAATTAAGATCTTAATATGTAGGTGGTATGGTTTTGTTTTGGTTGACTAGACGCCGGGAAAGGAGCCGCGGGCACTGCGAGCGGTAGTGATTGCACAAATCGTACTTATCGCAGATTTTCATTTGTTATCGTCTATTATTTGTTTTCATTGATTAATCTCAGGAAATGACAGTTTTCAAGAATGGATAATGGATTATAGGAGTAAAAAGCGTAATTATTTCCTTGATTTTAGAAAAAAAATCAGATGGTTTTGTCGAAAGTCACACTTTATAAAACAAAAGGTAACTACATAAACCTTCACATTTATGGTAATAAGGGTTAAAATTCGGAAAAAACCCAAGCGCAAACCCTATGAGAAGTTGTATCACAAAATACGTAAGTAGCTAGTAATAAGTAGCTTATCTGCTAAATTACCTGAAATCAAGCTTTACTAATAAATTAAAAAGCGTGCGTTTATTGCTCACTCCTTGGATGGCCAATTTGAAAACAAATCTTTGTATGAAAATCTCGAGTTGTATTTAAAACCAAATCATAACTTTAAAAAAAACCTTCAAATGACTGCCAGCCATAATTCGATAACCTCAGCAGCACTAAATACATCACTAGACTGTAGGGGGTCGAGCAGTTAATAGCAGGCAGTTAGCGACCTTTGTACGACGTGTGAAGTGAGCACTAGTACACGCCACGGAGCCAGCACCACACGCCCGAGAGCTCCCGAGCCTCCCCGAACACACCCGAATCACCACCACGAGGGAACAAATCCACGGAACCACGAAGCTCAAGCTTACCTGGCCACAAGTCAATTCTATCTTAAGCCCAGCTTACCCTGACCTCTGCTCCTGTTGTAAATGTAAGATGGGATAAGTTGACAGGCAAGGCTTCGGGGGTCTTGGTGTAATGGTCTCAGATCGTATAGTTCCCGAAGCAAGCCCCAGGCGAATATAGCAGAAACTTGTTCCCTTGTTTTTTTTTTTTACATGATCAACTAATTTTGTTTGGTTACGAGATCTAGTATTGTTTGGTTTTTGGTTTGTTTTAATTAGTCCGAAATATCACAGGAAAGATCAGTTGCAAAAACTATGTAGGTATCAACTTTAATTCTATTATACATATTATGGCACTACTGTGACTTTGATAATTCAATCTGCAAAATAATGATCTCATTTATCACCACTTATGATCAATTCCAAATAAATCTACCGCCTTCGAGGCCCAGGGTCACAACACAAGAGTCTAAATTCCTAAATAAATTAAGCTATAAAAAGCAAAAACTCTGATCCGAGAACACTTAAATTACATGACACTATCCTACGTTTACACATCCTCAGCCGCTATGATATACCTTCTAACTCGGCATTAGACAAACTAGATATACGAGCAAACTTGCCAAGTATGCAGACTTGGCAGCAAGACGTCGCAAGGCACAGGGGGCCGGGCTGGTGGGGGGTCGGTGTTATCACGAGCCTAGAGAAAACGATAAAAAACCAATTGCCATTCACGCCGCCGGCGAGCTTTGATGTCCTCGTAAACATACACACAGACATACAAAATATATTCGTTGTACGAAAACGACGCACACAGAGAATCTTTAGGTGCTTGACTAGGGAGATAAATTACCGTCAAACTTCTTGGGTACCTACTCTGTTGTAATAACCTCCAAAATACAAAAAGTTTCGTTCATTCTGTCACAAATATGACAGAATTGACCGGAATCCACACACAGAGACCTTTCAAATTATTTGTATGTACCTACCTATACCTGTGCCACAACACTGTCCCATTTCGATGCTACTTACTTCATTTCAAGTTGCAATTTAGAAGCACCGAACCCATCAAAAGGAAGTCATATTATACAGGTTGTATTAGGTTCCATCCAAAAGGTTCCATTTGGTACTCATATCAAACGGTTCCATTTGGTACTCCTATCTAAAGGTTGCATTTGGTACCTACTCATATCAAAAGGTTCTATTTGGTACTCATATCAAAAGGTTCCATTTGGTACTTATATCAAAAGGTTCCATTTGGTACTCATATCAAAAGGTTCCATTTGGTACTTATATCAAAAGGTTCCATTTGGTACTCATATCATAAGGTTGCATTTGGTACCCATATCAAAAGGTTCAATTTGGTACTCATATCAAAAGGTTCCATTTGGTACTCATATCAAAGCAACAGAGTAATGACTAAATTAGTGCCAAAGTCTATCTTCCAATGATGAGGGTTATCGGTGAACACGGCTCAGTACTAAAACGTGGCGATATTAGCCAGATGCCTGCAGATCTTGCAGCGGTCTCCCTGACCGCATTCCTGACCGGAGCTCCACTATTAACCACCAATTGACAGCCAATGTCGACCCACTTACTAGTGACCCATTTTATTGAGCGGCTGTATTAATTATTTACCTGCTGAAGAATGAAATTCCCCAATGGCATTGTAAGAAGTTGTTTGTCTGTGTATGAAAACCAGGTAACAGACCCAAGATGTGGCCAAATCGGATGTTTGTGAACGATTCTCGTAAAAACTAACCTGTTTCCAGTTTGACGAACCGACAAAAATAAAACTATTTTTTTTTTTAATTTCCAATCACGGAAAAAATATGTAAAAAGCTATCCCTATGGGTGCTTTCATTTTACACTATAACTTTAGACAAGTCACGACATGTTCTATCAACTATGCCAACGCTAAAACATGGCGGAAAAAGATTTCCAGTCCCTTTTTCTCCTCCTAATTCCAATTGGCCCCTTATTTCTATAACATCGCCTAAAACACCCCACTTATAATTATTTGTCCTGCCGGCGTAATGACATCGTTTCCTAGATCTTTGTGAGGCGCGTGATTGTGTGGCAGTTAATCAATTAGCGGCTGTCTCTGAAGGCCTCATTAAAGCCACCTCATTGCCTCTTCTGCTGAAGAAATGCCAGCCCATACAAAGACGAAGAGAAGCGATCCCACTCGGTAAGGCCAGAGGCACACCGAAGACGGGGTTCATAAGTGGTTCGTGTCAAAAAATATGGACGATGGTTGGAGGAGGTTGTAAATATATTGAATCATAAGTCGAAAGATTACAAACTTTTGTAATAATTGATTTGTTATAATTCTGATAAAATTTTATTGTAAACTAAGCACATACCTACTTAACATAAGTTTATAAAAATACTTTGAAAGTCATTAAAGGATATTTAAACGAAGCAAACTTTCTAGATACCTATATTAAAACAATGAAGAAGTCTAGTCCACCATAAGTTGTTGGACCTGCCAACAACTTACGGTGTCAACGGTAGGTCCAACAACTTACGGTGTCAACGGTAGGTCCAACAACTTACGATGTCAACGGTAGGTCCAACTTGTGGTGTCATCTTATAACAACGTTGCGAAGTGCAGACGTTGCTAATAGGTACGTTCGGTAAAACGTTGTGATGTATTCTCTCGGTCTATCTTTCACAAAAACGAAGGTTGTAGGTGAGTGTGTCGTCCCCAGTGTGCCTGTGACCTGTCTATCTCTGTAGGTGGCTGGGCTCGGCAGAATCGTTTGTAATTAATTAACAATAAGCGCCCGTCGCGCCGCCGCCGCGGGCTC